>JAVTVY010038287.1:0-15679 GCA_036873755.1 Hanleya hanleyi | reverse complement strand
TGTAGTGCATGGTACGTAAGCATAAGCACTAGTATCATTCTGAAAATATGAACAAGTGACCATATGAAGATTTATTATGCTTCAAGAGTAATTTGTTTGATAACCGATTGGTCAGTTGCCATCCCATAAATAGTTCGTATTTAGGTCAGTCACACACCACATACGAATAATCAGGTGTTAACATTACGACAGATTCCATGGTAAAGTGGTCACCCAGTGGGTAACATTTTCACTGGATATTAAAAAAAGAAATCCGCTATCAGTCGAAAATAGAGACTCCTAACTATAAATAAGTGTTATTGTTTATCAAATATATCAAAAAGTATGGTCACGGACACATTTTACTGTGTTTTGGGGGGTAATTTGATGTGCTACCATAACATTATTTGATGGACACAACTCTCAGCCATGAAACTGCTGCTGGAGTTGATGTACAAATGAATATCTATTTATTTGCAGAACTATGTGACAGGTCATTATTTGTGAATAAAATCAATCTCAACAGTGATTTTGATGTGTAGGACGGCACAATTAATTCTTTTTAATGTAATTTTGTTGAGTTAATGTCCTTTGTTGCTAATGTTACTTTTGTCCTTCAACATGTGTAACATAAGCAACAACTCAAGTCTAAACAGTTTGATACAGGATATGGAGTGACAGAATGTAAAATAAAACTTATAATCCAAGATGTTCTTTATTTGTGGAATATCTGGAATTCAACCCCTGTGGAACACACATGTAATTAACACTGCTTGTTGCTAATGTTACTTCCATCAAACTTGGCCTGAAACATACGACACAAATGGAATTCGAAATCTGTTTGAAGGTTCTGAACTGCAGCCCTACTTTGGAAGTTGTTTTGCTAGTATGTGTGTTTCCCAGTCAACACATCAATCAGACAGGTTACAAGTGTTCACATTTTTTCCAGAGAGTGATCTAAAATTTTCCGTCAAGAAAAGTAACATTAGCAACAGTAGGTACTGGGGAGGGATTACAGGTCATAGAGTTATTATTTTCAGCCACATAAAAATGACATAACAGCAGCAGCAGTCATTAAACTAATCTACACTATTTAGTAAGATAGATAGATACAATTAGATTGTAAATATCACCAAACCTTTTTCTCACCAGTTCCGTCAAAAGTAACATTAGCAACAATGGAAATCAGTAGTAATTGTAGTCACTGAATTCGGACTGGTCCTTCATAAAAAAATCCTCCGGTCCATGATGAAATGAAATATATTTGTTTCCCACAGTAGGTATTCAACATGAAGCTGCGCTATCGAAACCCCTCGGCTCTGAACCCCAGCTATTATAATGTAAGGATGTCTCTACCAATTGATTGGCTTGTGGGAAGAAATATTTATCCCTGGTATTGTAAGTGTACTTTCTTTGAAAAAAAAAAAGTTTTCCAGTCATCCAATCAATAAATAAATGTGATAGTATACTAACATGATATAGAAATAATATGCAAACTTAACATAGGAATTAGTGGATTTTGTTAGACAAGGGGCATACTTTCTGACACGACTCATTTTTGATAGGCATCTAGTGTCATTTTCAAACAGATTTGCAGGCATTCTTCGCATTGTGTAAGAGAATAAATCAGTCATCCAATCAATAAATAAATGTGATAGTATACAAACATGATATAGAAATTGTATGCAAACTTAACATAGGAATTAGTGGATTTTATTAGACAAGGGGCATAACTCTGCAAAATACTTTCTGACACGACTCATTTTCGATAGGCATCTAGTTCAGGTCAAGAGAAACAACTGTATCACGTTAGGATGTTGTGTATATGGAACGGTTCTGAAATTATCACAATAACAAATCATAAATGGATTTTTATTTGTAAAAAGGGGCATAACTCTGCAAAATATTGTCCGAGATGACTCATTTTCGATAGGCTTCTGATTTACATGAAGATAAATAGATGTAACAAGTTTGGTTGCCATGCATGAAACGGTTCTGTAGATAACGCGGTAACGGACATACAGACGTACAGACGTACGGACGTACGGACAGCCGTACATGATGACGACAATACCCCTAGGTCAAAGTTGGCCGAGGGGTAAAAATACCTAAAAACATTTATTCTAGATAAATTTATTTTATTTTTTGGAAGTAAAACACAGGAAGGAAGCAATCAGAGATTGCTCAATTGTATGCCCCCCCTTCCACTTAAATCCGACACTGCCCCGCCATTGTTCTGTTCTTTATTGGTTGGTGGAGGCCTAATTTCGATAATTATAAAAATTCTGATTCAGTCACTTTTTTGCCATGTCTCACATAATACATATTCCAAATATCAAGCAACAAGTGATAATACGATGCTTCGATGCAAGATGGTCGCCAGGGCTTTCGCCAAATCCGAAAATGTGACCTGGTTATGAGACCTACATTCCTGGGGAGTATATTGTGGTGAAATTATGAAGCGATCAGTGAATTTTGTACCCAATTCACTGTTTTTGGGGCAATTTCATACTTCAGGACCTATGTTGTCTGCTTTGGAAAGTAGAATAACATATAATATAGCCATTTTCCTGGTTCAAATCAGTTATGGACTGAGATCCAGCTTGGACAAATAAATATATCCCATTCACTTAGGTTTAAACAAAGGGCCATAACTCTTGAAAATATACCCGAAAACAGAGAAACTTCACGCTACACACCTATGGGTCACTGACCACATATCATGCGTATTTCATACTTGTTCATACAATATTAACCGAGATCCAGCCCTACAAATCCCAATTCACAAAGATTTGAAGAAAAAAAGGCCATAACTCTTGAAAATATAGGCGAAATGTGGAGAAATTTCACGCTGCACAACTACAGGGCACTGATCACATATCCTGCAAATTTCATAATTGTTCATACAATATTCACCGAGATCCAGCCCGGACAAGTTCCAATTCACAAAGATTTGAAGAAAAAAGGGCCATAACTCTTGAAAATATATGCGAAACGCGGAGAAACTTCATGCTGCACAACTACAGGGCACTGATCACATATCCTGCAAATTTCATAATTGTTCATACAATATTCACCGAGATCCAGCCCGGACAAGTTCCAATTCACAAAGATTTGAAGAAAAAGGGCCATAACTCTTGAAAATATATGCGAAACGCGGAGAAAATTCACGCTGCACAACTACAGGGCACTGACCACACATCCTGCAAATTTCATAATTGTCCATATAATATTAACCGAGATCCAGCCCGGACAAGTCCCAATTCACGGAGAATTCAGGAACAAAGAGCCATAACTCTTGAAAATATAAGCGAAACGTGGAGAAACTTTACGCTGCACAACTGTGGGTCATTGACCACATATCATGCAAATTTCATACTTGTCCATACAATATTCAGGCCTGGGCGGGAGCAAAATGGTGGGGGAGCTGCATTTCACTCGTCTAAAATACAGTGGGAGAGCTAACTGCTCTTCTAAAAATGCTCGCCTAAAATGATTTGGGAGAGCATTAGCTCTCCTTGTAGAATCTGGGAGAGCGGTGGGTAAAAAAAAAATACAATAACAATCTGATATCAGGTTTACAATATTTATTATTACGGTAATTTCCCTATTAATTCACCTTCCAAATTTAATTCGAAAACGGCCGATTTTTCCGCTGTCGTGATTTTGTCCATCCTAATAAAACGAACACGGGAGCATTTTCAATATCCGTGAAACAATAAATTCGAACACTCCCGTTTTCAGCACGGAGTTCGTGCCGATGAAAGTAAAGTGAATATGTTAGGCTACTAGAATCTCGTATAGTATATCGGCGTATGCAATATTTGTAAGCGCAGAGAAACAACAGGGAATGGTACAATATAATCAGACTGAATTACTATTACTTACAGTCTATAAGGAAAACAATTGATTCAATTAACTCCGCAGTCCTGTAATTTTATCCTAACTTGATCGCGTTTCGCCGCAGTCGGGAAAAATATATACGGTAGTCCCCTGCACATGGTCGATTGTCTGCACACAGCCCGCTATTAAATCATTCTTCAGTTTCCAGCGTTCGTATATCAAATATCTTTCTTTAAACCAGCATTCCTTTATTTGAAAAACACACGTTATTTTAAGTAACAAATTTGAGAGATCTTCAACGTTAATATATTTGTTCGTCGTATATGCTAAACCCCTCGCTGTCCCCCATTTACCTGCCCGACCTGCCCTGTATTATTCGTATGGGAGGCACTTGGGCCGTGTTCAAAGGAGGCACTGCAAGGGAGCAGAGTTCAAACTTTGTCGGGTGACGTTCCCGCGGAGATATCAAGTTGTAACGTGTGTGCTGGTGAATTGCATCAGATTTCTTCACAGCAACTGAATTCTTCGTTTGGGGAAAGCAAGATGCGATTTAACCTTTCGGTATGCTGTACGCTATTCGTTATATTTTCAGGTGAAGTGGACAATCAAACGACCGTTGTTTGACGTCAAAAATGAGCCATCACGAAAAGCCTTTTGGAAGGATGTACATTTAACGTTGATTTTATTTTAGTATTTTGATCAATAAAAATTTCTAAAAATAAAAAATCTGGACTACAATTCTCGAGCATCACTTGTTTGTGCATGACAACGTATCGACAAGCCTGGAAGATCACAAACAATGGTGAAAGGGTTTCCTTTTTTTCTTTCAGAACATCCATTCCCCCCTCCCTCCCCCTAACAGTCCATACGTCCGTGTTATTATCTACACGACAAGGTGAGGTATTTACGCAGACCCCATGTGGTAAGTATATTTGACCGTAAACAAACCTACAGAATTACGGTGATCGATCTGACTCGTCCTGCATTCTACTCAACATACAATACAATATCTAATAGCATGTTCGTGAAGAGGCCGTATTTTTATTATTATCATTATTAAGATTCCCTGTATAGGAAACAAACTTGAAACGATGTGTTCACATCGCACGACATAATAGTATACCCCCTCAGTGCCCCTCAATTTCCTACTGAAACACCAAGCCTCCACATGAATGGCATTTGCTGCAGTCTCCTTTGATATTTAAATTGTCAATGGCTACATTGTTTTGAGTACCGGGATAGTTTGCTAATGAAGTGTTTAGTTTATTTTTAGCCTGTCCAGCTATTTCCCGTTCAGCACAGCTTGTCCTCCAGAGAAAACCACATAAAATGGAAGAATCCAAAGTCAGGATAGGGGTGACAAGATGTTTCAGTTTCCAGTGGAGAGAATCTGAACAGCATGAAATATATAGTGAAATAGGAGAGTTCACGTGCAGCATGCAAGTTTCACCCAGACTGGAAATGACACTTATTCATATGCAAATGAGATCGTGTGTAATAACATTGAATTGACTGCCTGGGGAATACCTTGTCCCTTCGGAAGCCCAAATTCAGCTCTGTGTGAGGATGCGCGATTCACCAGCAAGAGGCAATTCAAAGGGGTTTCAAATTAACGCTGCAGTATGGGTTTGTGTGTTAATGTGTGGCCCTTGTTCGTCCTGTAAATTTCACAATACCTCATTCAAACTTGTTATATCTTGGCTTTGATTGCATCTATCGTTTAATGAAACATAGACAGGAAATCACACAGTTGACAAACGTCAGCTTTCCCACCAGGGGACACAAACAAATTTTGCGATGTGAAGCGCCGACAACAATCATCTCTGCATGTGCTCTGTTTTGTTCAAATATAGTTATCATAAAGACTTACTCTTTCCGGTTTTGATAAATATTTTATTGTGAATGAAAATATTTCTTACGAATACCCACAAACTTACCCAAATTCCAGCAATCAAAAATTCTTTGGAATTACACCGCGCATTTTTACACTAAGAATCAAAACATCGCTATCGCCATTCCATTACTCTATATGCTAAACAAATTTGAGAAACATTTAAATGGCATTAGGTAAAGTTTCGGAGATGAGAACATACCAGTATTTAATTAATATTCAAAACGATATCATACTTCGACTTTTACTTTTAGTAAACTGTTACAGTACCGATGCCGTAATAGATATTCTCATACTTGAAACAAACCAATCGAAACGTGTATTGCCGACTGACACTCGGTTCTCTTGTACAATCCGCCGTCAATTCAACATTAATTTCGTGTCATAGGTCCGGGATATTTATTCAAGTCCTGGATGGTGTGTGTAAAATCATGCATAGTGAAGACCAAAAAGTCTATGACAGTCCGCTAATCTGTCTAAAACTTCGTGATACAATCCTACACAAATTTGCCGTTGGTTCATTTTCAGGGTTCACAACAACAACGTCGACATACCAAACGACTCGAACATGGAATACTCTAATATGTGTATAGTTTTATATTTCCAGAATATTCATTCAATTCCATGTCAGTTAGGTTTCATAATATAGATCATAGCTAATACTGAACAAAAAGGAAGGAATACATTCAATGTTTTGGCCTTTTACGATGTTATTATGGACGCGAATTTACGGACGTCAGCTCAAAAATCTGTATGATCGTGCTGAACTCGTCACTCGATAAATATGCTCGACTTCCTCGAATAAAATTAGACGCCTTTATCAGGGTAGAGGAGATTTTCTGACATCATACACGGCATTTTATGGAAACTGATGAGATATCAAAGTTAATACACGGTAATAAATACGATCACTACGACCACGGCGAAGCAGTCCGCCATTTTGGATTCTCCGTGAAAGTCGGCGCGACATTTAATTCGAACACTCGCGTTTTTCTAGAATTCGCTCAACAAATAATTCGAAAGTAGCCAATTTTTGGAGTGCTGAGTTTCATCACTACATCGCGAATTAATAGGGAAATTACCGTACCCCTCCAAAACAATAAAGCTATTGTCTTGGAATTAATAAGTAAATATAACACATTTTATACTACTAGTCTTAATTGTTTTTTTGTTTTTTTTGTATTGAATAAATATAATGTTAATAACGAGTTCACATGTGCTACCTGAAGGCAAATACTTACTTGTTATAGTGGGATATTGATGAATGACTGGAAGGAAGAATTCAAGACAATTTTATCATGAAGGACAACAATTTGCATAACTTTAATATAGCTTTCAATGACTCATTTTTGATGTAATCTGATGGTTAGATAAGATAAGATTGTTAAATGATATAATTAGTCTCCTTCCTATTGAGTTATAATGTTACATTTCAATTCTCAATGTAATTATGAGTACCTTGTGCTTAAAATCTGCAGCATTTGTCAAATAAAGAACAGCTTATACATAAAGCCCAGTCTTTATGTGGATGTATACAAAAAGCAATCTAAATTGAGGTCTTATAAGGTTTCAATGTATCAAATCAAGGAAGGCTCTATTAAGACTTTCTGAAAATCAGGTTTTCTAACAAGTTTGATCACCCTCATAGAATAACACCCTCATAGAAATCTGAATAATTTTTGATCATTTTGTCAACTTCCTGTTCTAATAAATTTGATCATCCCCTGATTTTATGGAGATCAATTTCACTTCCTGTCTGATTAAATTATTAGGGGAATTATCGTGAGCATCTATTCAATATTTTAATGGCATTGAATTTTATACATTTGTTCTGTAATTGAACATAATTAAATTTGTTTATATCATTACAGATAAAGACAATCCAGGAAAACCAATTGAAGTACAGCTTGCCAAAGGATCAGTGGAAGAGATCAAGGTCAAAGGTCATGACTACTGCCTCAAGGTCACATCAACTCTGCAGGGAGAAAAGTCAATTTATCTCTCCTTCACAGAAGAGGCTGAATTCAACAAATGGCTGCGAAAAGTAAAGAAGGTGAGACAAATGCAGTTGACACATTGATATACCGTTACATATACCTCTACATATAAGGTATACCTATACATTAACATTTGTGAAATGAATAACAGAACTGTCATTTCGAATCCGATTTTTATTTTATTCAGAATACACATAATAATGCAAAGTTTAGTTAATCGAGTTCCCCCCAATGATGGGATACAGTAATTCCCCTAATAATTCAATCATATGAAGTGAAATTTCCCATAAAACACTCAGGGGTAATCAAAGTTATCAGATCAGGAAATTGAAATTGTCAAATTCATGCAAATAATCCATTATTTCTTAGTTATTTTGATGATTTTAGAGGGTGATCAGAGTTATTACCCTGTTTCTTCTAATTTTTCGTTCAGCATTTTCACAATTAGAAACAGAAAAAACATCTTTATGTCAACTGAGGTTGAATACTGTGGAATGGATATGTCATGTATCCCAAGAACTGAAAAGATTGCTAGTGAAATTTGTTGAATGTTAGCAGGATTTCTCTCCAAAGATGCCTAGAGTTAAGTTATGCCGTCTGAATAATTAGAAGAAATAGGGTAGATCAATTGATTGAATTTTGTCCACAAAATAGAGTATGATTGAATTCTAATAGGATGATTGAATTATTAGAGGAATTACCGTAACTGGCATTGTCTTGAGACTTCCAAAATTATATGTTCTATTGTGTTCATATTATAAGCCATTATAGCTTCTATCTTCGGCGCTTTCTATTCTATGTTCTATTCTGATCATAGTATCTAACTTCTACATTTGGCAGTGTCTGACTGGAAATATTTATATTACGATAGTTCTATTCACTCTCATTGTCAGGCCACATCCAAACTGCCGACCAAAGCTGATCTATCAAACTGTCACCTGGAGTTCTTACCCGAGACTATATTCATTAATGATGACTTGAAAATCCTCAACCTGCGACACAACGTTCTACGAGAGCGCCCAATAGAGGAGGACATTTACACGATAGGCTGGCTAGATGACCTCCATAGGTAAAGATTCACATAGATGTGCTGATGATGCGCAATCCATCCATTGAGAAACTGATATATCATTATTGTAGGTGTACTCTGTATTGTACCTGCAAGTTATTGAAGGACACATCTAATTAATGCCTTTGGAAATAGCTGTCAAATATATATTAAGAAATTAAGAGACATTTGACTTATCACACTTAATAAGTAGTTATTGTCATCACATGGATGATTGATAGATGATGATAGATAGATGATGATAGATAGATGATGATTGATAGATGATGATTGATAGATGATGATAGATAGATGATGATTGATAGATGATGACCTCTGTTATTATTTACAGGTTTTACAAACTTCACAGTCTGAACCTTGCGGACAATGACTTATTCCAGTTCCCATCAGCCATCTGTAGTATTAAAACACTCGCTGAACTCAACCTTGCCAGTAACAAGATATCAGAGATACCAGCGGAAATCACAGACCTAAAAAAGTAAGAGAACCACAGCTCAACAATGTTGATGGAAATAGATTATTTCTACTTTCAGTACTCATATCACTTAGAACTTGATATGTTCAAGTACTTCAGCAAAAATTTATTTACCTTCCAGTTTTAATAACACAATTCTTTAGAAAGTCTAGACGAAAAAGTCCATAACTCCCACCTGTGACATCAGTCATATTAAATTACTCATTCCAAATTTTAAGTGCTTAAATTTGATAAATTTTAGAAGCACAATTAAGGTATCAAAGCTGTTTAAGGTTTGAAAATTTATTTTTTTGCTCACATAATTATGGAAATACCTAAAATTTCCTCCTTTTTGTTCAGTTTGCAGATATTCCAGCTACATAATAACCACCTGTTCTCGCTTCCCGAGGGGATGAACTCCTTAAAGAAACTGGTGTTATTAACACTGGCATTCAACCATTTTACCACAGTCCCATATGCCTTACTTCAGTCCCAGGAGTGCGGTCGTCCCAAGGTGGACAGTTTTATCCTAGCCGGGAACAACATCGACAGACTCTCTCCCGACGTTCTGCAGAGAATGAATCATGTTCGCAAACTGGACTTGCGCTTAAACAAATTAGTGCTGCCACCTAGTGAGCAAGGGAAGCTATCCAATCTTGAGAACATCACACATCTTGATATCCGGGACAATAACATTGCCTATTTAGATGTAAGGTGTTTGAAAAAAATGGAATATTTGAACTGCTGTCGTAACAAATTGCGAACACTTCAAATCAGTGGTGTTTCACTGAAAACGTTATTGGCAAACCACAACAGTGAGTACAGAGTTTTTCCCCAGTTATATATGGTTTTAGAGAATCATAGACCTCATTGTTTGAAACCTTCATTCTAAAACGGGGTTTTCCAACGTCAAACTCAAACATAGTGTGTATTGAGGCACGAGGATGGCATACTTGAAAGTGGAAAATGTTTGGCGACTGGCATAAATTCTTTTCCAGTTGATGAAGTACATGTAATAGGAAATTAATGCATACAAAGAATTTTGTTTCCAAGATTAAAAGTTGTGTAATTTGTCTGTGGTTTTAATACTTTCAGAGTTGAATGTTTTATCTATAAGTCCTAAACCAGAGTATTTGGAGACCCTTGATGCATCACAGTAAGTTATCTGCTGGATTTTTCTTCTTGCTAGATTCCTTTTCATGAAAAATTTGGTGTCTGTGTAAAATTATTTGTCCCTCTCCGAGGTGGTTCTGTGTTTCAACATCAGATTTCTCGAGATTGAACAATTTTGCATATAATCAGATTGCAATGTCATTGCTCCTCATCATTTGCCCTCTGCTTGAATAGCGAAATTATCAAATGATTCATGTTGTTATCAATTAAAGTGCTCCATCGTGTTTAAATGTACATTTATCAAATTATTCATTATTTTGAAGTATCTCACCAGTTTCATAAAGTTTTGATGTAGAAAGTGTAATATTCTCTGTAAAACTCATGTGTGTATTACATATTGTGGTAATAATTATCCACAAATTTGTCATTGTAGCAATAACATTGAAGAACTACCTGAGTGGATCGTGGACTCTTTCTTTCTAGTCAAACTGAACATCAGTCATAACAAATTGATCAAGTTTCCTCTCAAGTAAGTGGTCTAAAGTCATATAAGTAATCAAGTTTCCTCTCAAGTAAATCGTCTAAAGTTGTATAAGTAATCAAGTTTCCTCTCAAGTAAATCGTCCAAAGTCATATTAGTAATCAAGTTTCCTCTCAAGTAAATCGTCTAAAGTCATAAGTAATCAAGTTTCCTCTGAAGTACATCGTCTAAAGTCATTTAAGTAATCAAGTAATCGCAATTATATCTTCTAAGTCGTATAAGTAATCAAATAACAATGTCATCAATACAATTTCATTTGCACAAATTATTAATATAGCCAGTATGATTTGGCTGAACTTTTTCAAAATATTCTTATTTTTTACATTCATACCTTCCCATTTGTGATTTCAAATCACATCAGGGGAGATAATTATGATAAGCTGTTGAATATTGTATTACATCCTTTGTTTGCACCTCTCAATGCACTATTAACTACCACAGTTTCTTGAGTTCTGTATGTGTACCTCATGAAGTTTATCAATTTCAAAATTATTTTCCACTTTTTCAGCATGTTTGTGAACTGTAAAAAGTTAAAAGTGTGCCATGCGAACCACAACAGTCTGTTTGAATTACCCCTGGAGATTAACCCCCTCTCCATTGAAGAGTTCTATCTCCAACATAATCAACTGACGCACTTACCGGATACATTCCTTGCCATGGCTAACAAGTGAGGAGTTCATATTTTCTCATCTTTCTGTGGTTTCAAGTATTCGTCTTTTCATAGCAAAGATATCTGCAAACACAGGTGGCCTAGCATAACTAGCCAGCCACACTAGAAGCTTTAAAAGATGCTACTGCAGCTAAAAGTGAACTAAACGTCTCAGCAAAAAATTGATGAAAAGATTATCAAGTTGGCCTCAATCTGATGATTTCTTCTCAGAGAATATGAATTTTATGGGTTTTTGAGCAAATTATTTTGATTTTTTTTTAACAGACTGAAAATCCTCAATGCTGCTCACAACAATCTACGAGACTTGCCTCCCTTGAATAGAAATGAGTCCTTGAACAAGGTACAGGAGCTCTACTTGACATCCAATCGTCTAGAAGATGAGGCTGTGAGAGTTCTGTGTGGATACCCACGTCTAAAAATTCTTCACCTCGCTCACAATAACATCACAGAAATCATGGACAGGTCAGTTTAATATATCGTCTGCTAAAACATTTCTCCAATTATATATTTATGGAGAATAATTGTCCAGGAGGACATTACGAAGTTGTACAGGTACTACCTCATAGAAAGTATTTGGTAACATTAATAAATCAAACACACCAAATTTTTATATAACCATTCAGTTTGAACTGGTATACAATATGATGAAGGGATTAGTATCATCATTGTTATCCACATTCAATTCTATAAAATGCTATACTCACTATTGTTCAATGTCAATGGAAGCGAAGAGTGGGGAGGGGAAGGGACAGGGGTACCTACTGTTACAAGTCCCCTCCCCACCCTTCCCTTCCCTGTCATGATATAGCTGAAAAAATGTTGAAAGCGACGTTAAACCCTATTCACTCACTCAATGTCCCAGGTGAAATAAATCAAATTCCATATCTTGCAAACTGGATGATTAAATTTTGAAGAGTTGAATTTGGAACAGATGTGGACTTAAATATATGTTTTACCATGTGATCAGTTTATTTGTTTAATGCTTTTTTTTCAAATTTTGAACCCTAATTACCTTTAACAATTATTTAATTTTTAATATTATATTATAGGGATGTTGGGAAGCTGGAGTTACTTCAGGAATTGAATATATCTGGTAACATGCTGACCTATCTACCATCATACCTCACTCACCATGGTAAACTAGCCATACTGAGGGCCAACTCTAACAGTATCCATACTCTACCAGACTTTGGCAAGACAGAGTCTCTACGGGTGAGCTGGCATTTATTCATGCCAATTGTCATGGGCAAATAAAGTTCAGTGCAGCTCTCTACTCATGGGGTGTTCCTTCACAGTTCATTGACCTCAACTTGTTTATGCAGATACATGTATCTCATTAAAGTAGTAAATGATTCATGTTGACAAAATCTATTTCATGTATATTTAGGAGTTTAACACTGATTTGGAGGTGGCTGTTGAGTTACCACTCCCTGTTTACGTCTGACTCCTGTCTGAGACTGAGTCAGAGATGCTGCAGGCATTGAGGGATTTGATGAAGTGTCAAACAGATGTCTGCGATGACTGGCAATGGAAAAAACACTGATACAGACTTTTTAAACACTGGTCTAATCAGCAAACTTGAATATACCATGTGAGGAGGTGGTTGGACAGGCTACAAATTATGGAGCATAAATTTATAATAGGATTTACCTACCTTAGAATATACCAACTTTCAAAATTCAAAGTAATTTCCCAGTATGTCTGCATGACTGAACTGTGAACTGATTCAGAAATTATGTAAATGTATTATGTGAGTAAATAGGCTCTGTCCATTTCTCCATCTGAAATAAATATGGAAATCACCCATTGACTAAGAATAATTATCAAGTGTTTTCTATCCAATCAGGTATTAGAGGTGAGCTCTAACAAACTACACAATGTGTCCATGTCTAATCTCCGATCATCACAGCTGAACCTGCTCGACGTCTCTGGTAATCCACAACTCATGGTCGACTCTCACGAACTGGAGGGGCTCGAGTATGTATCTCAATTATGTGGGAAAAATACTTCGGAATCTGAAACATTGGAAATGTCCAAGCATACATACTAGCTGAAGCATGTTATATTTTTCCTCTCGTGATAGAGGACTGCTTGGAAAATTTGTCTTAAATATTTTATCTCTTCCACTGAAGACTTTGTTACTGCATAATTTGTACTTGATTATTCCATTGAATGTTCAGTAAATAATGTTTTGGAAAAGATTTAAAATTGCAAAATATATTATTCTCTGGAAAATGTGTAGTCACTAGGCAAATATGAAGTATTCTTCTTTTCTTAAAAAAAAGAGCTCACAAGAAGTTACGTACAGTAGATTCAACTGGTACAAACCGGTTACTATGGGATCTGACGTATCAGCAGAAAGAAGCAGAAGAGAGGTTAGCAGAGCGTCAGAGATGGCTGGCGGGATTTTCTCAAACCTCGGGCAACAGAAATAAGTTAGTGTATTGATGTCATATTTTCAAAATAAGTTGCTACTACTTGTGTGATTAATATGTGTTACATCAGTTTAAGAACATTGACTTGGCAATTAAGCCAACATATCAATATATCATAGCAGGTTCGACCTGGAGTACTGTCTGTTTCTTGTCTTTCTGTCAAACCTCAACTTACTAGCTTGCTAATATCAATGGAGTTCTGTGGAAAGAATAGTGTATCATGGGATATGTTCCAATTTTAAAGCAATTCATTGGACAGTTCAAATGGAAATCCAGCATTTTCATTGGATTGTGAAGAGACTCCATCCATTCACAGTTTCTGTAAAGGTTGATTCCTTATATTTCAGGTTATCAGTGAAGGTTTTGAGTAATGCTCAGCTGAGATCAGAGAATGATGGGTTGTTCGCAGTGTTTGATGGTGGACGAAATGGAGAGGTGGCCCAGTTATTGTACGACTGTATACCCAGCATATTACAACAGGAGCTGACCACGTCAGACAACAAGGAGCTGTATATGAAGTACACTGTGTTGACAGCTCACAAGTAAGGGATGACGATTTCATAGGTTCAGTAGTTCAGAGACTTAACTTACAGAACATGAACCTGTCTAATATTAATGTGAAACGTGCCGGGATAAGCCATCAATTCAATTTCTCCATCAAAATCTGGACAACACCCTTTCATTCCTACCACTGGGAACATTTACTCGATACTGTTAGTTAATTAATATTATGATGAACTCATTGCAGGATTACTATGGGAACATTTACTCGATACTGTTAGTTAATTAATATTATGATGAACTCATTGCACGATTACTATGGCCTAATCAGTTTGAGATTATTTCTCAACTTCAATTTTGTACTCTATTCTCGAATTGATTATTTAACTCCCTCTGTACTGGTAGTTACTCCCCCAGTACTGGTAGTTACTCCCTCTGTACTGGTAGTTACTCCCCCTGTGCTGGTAGTTACTCCCTCTGTACTGGTAGTTACTCCCTCTGTACTGGTAGTTACTCCCTCTGTACTGGTAGTTACTCCCTCTGTACTGGTAGTTACTCCCTCTGTACTGGTAGTTACTCCCACTGTACTGGTAGTTACTCCCCCTGTGCTGGTAGTTTTGACAATTCGGAAGTGGTATATACACTGTCATGAACATGAAGAAGCACAGATGAGATATACTTATCATCGTCAACGTATTTTCAAAGTCAAGATGATACTCCGAGCTTACCAACAAGCTGTAATTTGATGAAAATATTTGTGTAGAAATTTTCACTTTTGTATGTCAATGTCGAGCAACTTTATTTCTATCAGTACGGAGAGAGAGTTTTTGATGTCCTGTTTTTCATTAGTTTCATTATAATTGTCCTGTTTTACAGAAAACTGAAGGCAACTGGTCAGAAGTTAGGAGCCTCTGCTGTTATTTGTCACATTGCCAGATCTGAGAAACAGAGCCAGCTCATTCTGAACGTAGCCAATGTTGGTGATTGTGAACTGGTCCTGTGTCGCCATGGCACTGGTTACTGTTTGACTCGCCCGTTCATGGTATCACGAGACCGAGATGAGTGTAAAAGAATTCTACGCTCAGATGGGATCATCACAGAGGTATGAAATTGTTCTAGAAATTCTTTGATCTATTTTATTACTCTGTGTTTGTTTTCAGTTTAGACCTTCAAAACTGAAGCTTGA
>JAVTVY010038286.1:0-16682 GCA_036873755.1 Hanleya hanleyi | reverse complement strand
AAATTCTACGAGCGGTGAGCTGTATTGTACAAAAAACAGGCATTTATAATTGACAAGGAAACACACCCAATTTTCCAGTGTTCCCAGAATCTTTTGGCTGTCTACCCGGTTTCGCTGACGTCCGCGTCTTGTTTATATATAGTGGCTTCTCTTGTATAGGTTTATCATAAATTTTTCACATTGACGAAAAGCACAGCGAACAAGATGGCCAATACAAACAGACTTTCCACCCGAAAAGAACGAATGATGCGGCAATATGTGAGGCGCTTCTGGAGGGACGAATTCAACAGTTGGCGAGCGACGTTACTGAAGAAAGACGAGGGCAGTCACAACACCACGGCAAATAATGTGAGGGCACTGTTGGTTGCTGCCCATTCAACCATCAGCGAGGGGGACTGGTTTGACCAATTACAACGACTGGTGAATGAGATGCATCCTAGTCCCCCTGGCCCAGCAGCAACCACAGTGCCCGATTTGACCTGTAACGAAGTCCTGCCAGCACCAGCTCCACCATCTTCACCGGTCACAGCGCCGAGCAGTGCAGCGGGCCGGGCCGAAGCAGAGAAACCACCATCACCCTTCCCATTAGAGGACTTCCCTTCCTGGCTGGGATGCGAGAATGATTCGGGCCGGGCCGAAACAGAGAAACCACCATCACCCTTCCCATTAGAGGACTTCCCTTCCTGGGTGGGATGTGAGGATGATGAAGATGAAGAGCCTATAATCGTGTACGAGCAGCCTCCCCCCACAGTATCGGCAGCCCGGTTCAGAGACGGGCAGCCCCTGGATGTGGATATTGACGAACATTACGGTATAAGCCCTTACCGCTACTTCCCGGTGAGCCACTTCGTCAGCCACAACACCACCAAGGAGATGTAAGCTACTCTCCCCAGAATAAACTGGGTAAACAAATAAATGCTCTTTTAAGAGCAACCCATGCCTTCCGAGGGAGGAAACTTCTTAACTGAGCACATCAATTTAACGCACAGAATGTCCTACATTACTCCCTTTTTATTAGCAAATCAAAAAAAACAATCCCTGGCCTATATGAAAACGTTCTTGTCAGAACGGATCTCTATCACATATATCAAACACAGGATTTTTTTCTTTTTGCCCCATTAATTAATAAACAATCTGCGCGATAACGGATTGTTATTTTTTTTCAACCGGGGACATAACCCCGAATAATGGATAATTTATTTTTGATCAAAATAGCCCGAATGCATCACGGGGCTTTTATTTTTGAATGAACACAGGGGTTATAAGGTGTGGGGATTTCGTTTTAATTGTGTGCGTGTGATTTAGCAGTTCTCTTTCGGAAAAGATAATTGGGGTAATTTATTTTTGATAAAAATAGCCCGAGCGGGCTTTTATTTTGAATGAACACAGGGGTTATAAGGTGTGGGGATCTCGTGTTTAATTTTGTGCGTATGATTAGCAGTTCTCTTTCGGAAAAGATAATGTCCTGAAAAGGACAATTTTTTTTTCTGTTTTTTTCTTTTTTTTGCTATGTAATAAATTACATCGTTGAGGGCATCTGAAGTCGGCGTCTTCTCTCTGCGCATACGGTACAGGTAAGCGGTAACAGTTCACATGGTTGGGGATGATTAGCTTCTGCACAGGTAGGTATTTGGGCCCGACGATGGATGCAGACTTGACACAATGCCAAATGACCGCACGGGGCTACGGCAAACCGGGCAAATTGGTTCGAACACTCTACACAGGGTAGATATAATTGGCTTTGCCGTTCTGTGTTAGAACCCAATGTTGAAGTGGAGATCGCCCATACATAATACATCTCATCGTTCATTTTTTGGACGGGAGGTGTCCTCTCTCTCTTGCCCCTTGTCTCTGCCCTCTTGCGTAGCCGGACATCTTTTCCCCTTTTCTGTACCCGCTTCTTCTTTTTCATCTGGGTGAAATGTTCTCCTCTGTTCTCTGTTGCCTTGGCATCGGGTCTTTTTTCTTTTTCTTCTGTAGCCTGGGTGCTTCCCTGTGTTTCGGCGGGTCTCTCTTGTACCGGGTCGTCTAGAGCTGGGGGTGATTTCAACATCTTTTCTAACTCGGCGTGTATCTTGTCAAAACAGGGGTCGACGGCTGGAAAAACATCTGGTAGGGTTGAAGCAGGCTGGTTCCCAGGTGAAGGAGGAAATAATTCTCCCAGGATATCAGTTATCCAGGGTTGGTCATGACCTTCCAAACGGATGATATTCCCGTAGAGTTGATTTTCATCATGGGTCATGAAGTCGTCAATATCCTTGATTTCAATCAGCGGTAGTGACTGCATGACTGGGGTATTGGTGAATAATTAAAAAAAATACAGCGGCTATTTATAGTATAATTCGCGCGGACGTGAGCGATAGCACTCTAGCTGTGTGATATATTTTTTACGACACTGCCAATATTTGTGTTTGTTCCTCATTTTAAAAACGACTGTCATTTTTTAATACCTGTCAACGGACCTCGATTTTTATTGCAAATTGCAGTCAGGCAATTCAATGTATTGTATAAAAATTTTTAACCGTCTAACGCTACAGACTACCATTATTTATTAATTTTATTGAATTTAAAACCCATAAAAATCGTGTACGGGAGTCTGAAACACCAGATATAGGGGAAATAAATTAATTTTCCTGACTAAAAAAACGTGTATAGACTCTGGGTGACAGTCGTCTAATAATTCCATGAAAATTGTGACGGGCTTTATCGAAAAAATCATAAGAAATTTAATGATTTGGGACAAGGGGTACATACACAGCACAGTGGGATTCTTGCACTGGCTGACACGGGTGAGTGGGTGGGTTCAAAATGGCGGACTTTCAACGTCGCAGAGAAAATAAGCGGCCACCATTTTGAACCCACCCACTCACTATACAGTGGGTGAGCCTATATTTTGCACTCACTGACGCCGGTGAGTGGGTGGGTTAAAAATGGAGGACTGTGTATCACGGCCATTTTGTACTCACCTCCCACTAGACTATAAAAAGCCTATAATTTTGATATGTATTCACCAATACACCATCATGAGTTTTCGAAGACGACGTGCCCCTCTGTTTACACATCATCCGACTCGAGACCCGCGAATTGCTCAGACAGAAGAACACAGAGAAATCGTTGCCCATGAAGAAGAAGATGGAAGGCAATTGACGATCATCTCCAGTTTTCAACGAGTACTTGAAGATGAATCCACGTTAATCAACAGTACCGAAGAACTCGCACAACAATTGCGGGAAGAAGTGAGAACAGAAGAAAGTAGCCGGCTGCGAAGACTGAGTGAACAACAGGACCAAGACATACACAGAATGGAAGAAAACGATAGTGATGTGACGGAAAGTGGAGAACAAGACGAGCTGCCCTGGCTAAATTCTAGTAGACCTCACACAACAACCACGATGACACCGCCTGTCTACACTGAAAGTATAAGGACTGAAGCCCCTACAGCCGGACCTCCTACCATTGTCGAAACTCCCACAATTTCAGCGGCAGAAACACCACAACCCTGTCGCCACCAAGTCGAGATAATCCAACTCAATGAACAGATTATGGTCATGCAGAGAGGGCTGGATGGGATGGAGACGACCCTGAATGGAATGGAAGCGCAAATTACCATACTCAAGAAAGAACGCCGTGTCGAGGAGAAAAAAACACGATGCAGTATCTGTGCGGAGGAGGAAAGTGGGTATGCCGTGTTACCTTGTGGACATCTTTGCCTATGCAAGGATTGCTGGGTAACCCTGACGTGTCAAGGTGCGATGTGTCGATGCATTGATGCCGGCGAGTGCCATTTGAAAATAAAATGTCCGATATGCAGAAAACATATAGGAGGCGTGCGGAGAATATTCCGCGCCTGAGTGTGTCGTATCACGCTATCAACGGCCCTTTTCAGGGCCAACCCATCTTGCCGGAAGAGAAAACTTCTTTACTAAGCACACCAACTAACATCAGAATGTCCCTCATCCTTTTTCCCCAAAAAAATTTTTTTCAAAAAATTTTTTTTGAAAACAAAAATCTTCATACGTCAAGTCAACAAAATTTTATTTTCAGGTAGAGGTCGAGTGAGGTATGATATTGAAGCTGACGTGAAATGCTTCACAATGATACTTCACTCGACCCGATTGGACCATTAGGGACGCCTCTAACCTCAAAAAAAGATTATTTTGAAAATAAATATCAACATCCGGTGAATGAAGATTTTTTATTTTAGAGGTAGTGGGTCGAGTGAGCTATCTAATGGAAGCTGACGTGAAATGCTTCACATTGATACCTCACTCGATCCGATTGCACCACTAGGGGCTGCCCTAACTCCAATAAAGGCTATTTTGAATTTTCTGCGCATGCGCGAAGTCCAAAGGCTATGAAAATAGCCTTTTTTGGGGGTTAGAGGCGTCCCTAATGAACCAATCGGGTCGAGTGAGGTATTAAATTGAAGGTGACGTGAAGGAGCATCTGATAGACTGGGTATGGGCTTGAATTAGGGTAATTGTGCGCATGCGCGAAGATGATATCAAAAATATGAATCTTCAAAAATAGCCTTTTTGGAGTTAGAGGCGTCCCTAATGGCCCAATCGGGTCGAGTGAGGTATCAAATTGAAGGTAACGTGAAGGAGCATCTGATGAACTGGTGTAGGTTGAACTATAAGCATTCTGCGCATGCGCAATCTTCAAAATAACCGTTTTTGGAGTTAGGGCAGCCCCTAGTGGGCCAATCGGGTCGAGTGAGGTATCAATGTGAAGCATTTCACGTCAGCTTCCATTTAATACTTCACTCGACGCACTACCTCTAAAATAAAAAAAAAAAAAAATCTTCGTACACCCGATGTTGACATTTATCTGCAAAATAGCCTTTTTGGAGCTAGGAGAGCCCCTAGTGGCCCGATCGAGCCGAGGGAGGTATCAATGTGAAGGTGAGATGAAGGGCCATCTGATGGACTGGTGTGGGTTGAACTATCAGCATTCTGCGCATGCGCAAGAATGGAAATAGACGTTTTTGGAGCTATTTGACTATTAAAAAAAGGAAAAAATGAACACTAAACATTTTTAATTACTATTTTTATTAACACACAATGAACGTATTCACAATTGAATTTAATACAATTATAGGTAAGTATTGAATTTTTTAATACAATTAACAGTGAAAAAACTCTGAATTTTTTTGTAATACAATCTCTCCAGTTCAATACATGTTTTCCTTGTTCTCAATAGTTGGTCAACAAGACTTGTTTGAATTCATCATCATCTTTTCGTCCTTGGTGCACATAGATGTACGTCACGATCTCTTCACGTGGGATTTTGGAAGGACAAGCCGCTACCACTGCCGTGGCAATTTGCGCCTCCGTCACAGCCTGTAGTGCTTCAGTGAGGGACTCGTATGAGGCTACCAGAGTGTTCATGTGGGGTCTGATGAGCTGCAGGACTGTCTCGATGTACTTCTCATATATATAGTGCGACACCTGATAGGCCAGAGTTTGACGAATTGTACTGGCTAGACGCTGCAACTCCCGCCAGGCTGTTAATTTCAATGTCACCCCTTGAGGACAAGCCACCAGCTCTTGTGTATCTAACCTTTTTCGCCATTTTCGAATATGCACCAGGAGCTGGTCATTGAAATAAGCACAGCTCACATAGAGGTCGTCACCCACAGGAAATTTCGCTTCGTCATTCCCTTGGTCACGAATAACCGCATCGATGGCGTAATCAAGGGCCTCCAGTTTTTGCCAGGTGTCCAAGTTCATGGCTATATGCTTACCAGGTCTGTCGTTAAAGCCCGCTGCATTAAAATGCACTTCTTCATCTTTGACACTGACCGTCAAATAGGGTGTGAGCTCCCAAATGTCCTTGTCAGCTGCCTGGTGAGCCGCATCGATCAGATTGTTGATCTCCTGGACAGACAGAGGAAGTTCTTGTTTCACTTGCTGGGTCTCAACCACAGGTATTACTAACGGGGTTAGTCGAGGGCGTTTGGCACGTCCAGCCCGTTTAACAGGTGGAGTACTCTCTGGGCTAGTAAGTTTGCTACCTGTACGCTCTTCGTCCACCACTAACATAGCCTCATCTGCTAGAAGGGCGTCGTCGGCTATCAATAAATGTGCTAGTTCTTCATTTCCCGTGATCTTCAGCCCCTCCACCAAGAGTAGACATGCATAGGGGCCATGGCGCAGTAGAAAGTCGATGAGAGCTTTGTTTTGTCCTGAAAAAGTTTTCTCGGCCATGATATCGTCGACATGCTCTTTCATGAGTATGTGTTCCTGCATAAGGAAATCACATAGTTCACCCACACGCTGTATTTCAGCAATGAAGCGAACACGGTTGTTTCGAAGCGACACTTGCACGGTTGGCTCCATGACTATAGGCTCAGGCTGATGAGCAACTGCTACGGTGTAAAAGTAGGGTGAATGGGCACCGGTAAAAGTGAAAAAAGTAAAAGGTTCACAGCACATACAACACAGGCAAGCTGACTGGATGACTGGCTGGCTGACTGGCTGGCTGGCTAGAGGTGAAGCAGACTAGAGGTGAAACAGGCAGGCTGGCTGGTCAAGTCAGGTAAGTCAGAGTGCTCCACAAAATAGTGCAATTGAATACACCCTTTCCCTAAAAATCGACTGCTTTTATACGTTTTCCCCGTGAGTGGGTGGGTTCAAAATGGCGGACCCTTATTTTACACACACAACACCAAAAGCCACCATTTTAAACCCACCCACTCACTTCCCAGGTCAAATCAGTGCAACCGAGTGAGTGGGTGGGTTCAAAATGGCGGACTTTCAACGTCCCAGAGAAAATAAACGGCCACCATTTTGAACCCACCCACTCACATAGCACTCAATCACCCCGGTGAGTGGGTGGGTTCAAAATGGCGGACCCTTATTTTACACACACAACACCAAAAGCCACCATTTTAAACCCACCCACTCACTTCCCAGGTCAAATCAGTGCAACCGAGTGAGTGGGTGGGTTCAAAATGGAGGACTTTCAACGTCCCAGAGAAAATAAACGGCCACCATTTTGAACCCACCCACTCACATAGCACTCAATCACCCCGGTGAGTGGGTGGGTTCAAAATGGCGGACCCTTATTTTACACACACAACACCAAAAGCCACCATTTTAAACCCACCCACTCACATCCCAGGTCAATCAGTGCACCCAAGTGAGTGGGTGGGTTCAAAATGGCGGACTTTCAACGTCCGCCATTTTAAACCCACCCACTCACATCTCAAAAAAATTAACTCACGTATGCGAACCCCCCCTATGGCAACCCAAAAATTAACTCCGCGCATGCGCAGTGAGGCGCTATCATACCGTTTTACTCTATGTATACTACTTTTGGGTCTCTTCGGGCTGGAATAAAATAAAATTGATAAAATAAAAAAATATCACATCCTCATTCGGTGGTAATACTAACTTCACTGTAAATTCAGTAGCAATATTTTCTTCGTAGAATAATCTAAATCGAATACTTCTCCATTTTATTTATCCATTGACGTAATGTTAAATGCAACATTTTAAGCTGTTGCATCCAACACTTAAAAGTGGTGAAACAACACTTTCTGAATGCTGTCCCTCCTCCAATACTCTAGATGTTAAATGTAACATTTGCCGTCACCGTTTCACCTCAGAATGAATAGGCTTTTAATTTCCCATGGGTGAAGTATAACCAAACGTTTGTACCACTGTATTTCCAGGAATTCAAGAAATCGCAGACAGCACACAGCGAATTGAATATCAATGTTCGAGGTACACAATACACATCCCTGAACTCTTCGAAATCTTGGTTCTTCTTGGTTCTTCTTGGTTCTTTTGGTTCTATTCCTACGAAGTAGGCTCTCATTTGCAAATTGTCCGGTAATGAGTCAGTGAGTTAGTCCATCCGAATCCTTTCTCCGGCAAAATAAGGAGAACCGTTGACATTAGTACCTTGATTTTTGGCATGAACGTGCATTATGGGACTGTTACCAGCAAGTTCTGACCTACTTTTGATGAAAATTTGACCTACTTAGGTGACCTATAAACCTCTTAATTCCTACTTCGTAGGTCCTGTGACGTTAGTCACACTGTCATGTGTTAAATGTACCAAATTCTGATACACAGATGAAACCAAAATGAAGAACCATATCTACTATTATTACTTTGGCATGCACACACGACTTGTCAAGGTCAATTTTTGTACATTATCTGGAAGAAACTGAATCATGGTCAGTGTCATATAGTTTACATTTCAAATCTGAATCTGTGGGTCATTCCTAAATATCATTACATTATTTTGCAATATGTAATAAATCATTAGGCTCCTTCTACGTCATAGCAATCAACATCTGTAAACATAAGTTTTAATGATGTATTGATTTTCGGACACAGCCACCTGGACCTTTCACCTCAAAATGAATAGGGTTCCTCTTTGTCCCATTGATAAGGTACACTCAAAGTGTGTTACCAATCCCTAACCCAGGGGTGTGATGTAATTTATTTCATGGTAACCCATTTAAAATACCATATTTTTGTGTTTTTATTTTTAGGTTATTTTTATCAGTCTTGATAAATTAATATCTTATCAATGCTCCTCAAGCTATGTACATATCCAAATGAGGGAGCAGATAGGATTTAAGTTTAATTAGAGTGTGGTTCTCCTTAAACACTGTCAAATCAAGTTTGCGGAACCCATTACCATTCACCATAACATCGCTTCCCTGATCACCTGGAAATGGAGATATCGCAACTAACAAAAGCTAACAGATGAACAAGATGGAGAGAAGTTGCGATTGTAATATACAACCTCTTATTTTGACGGGCATATAAAATGGTGGGTTTTGTCAGTATATCTGAATTTCTTATCATTAGAGGCTGTTGTCAAAACTTATATAGCATAAGTATGGTGCTCAGACCACCACACCATAGAAAGACACACACGGTGCCACTTTCAAAATAATGTCGTTGCTGAAACTGATTAATGCTATTAAAATTTGGATGACATCCAAAGGACAATGTGCAGGAACATATAGAATAGTGCCAGTTGTGATAACCTCTTCGTCTGACCCTTATACTGGGCCTGTGTAGGGCCTACCAGGTTCTTTCAACTGGTGTGGTTTCTCTCCATGAAAGTGTGTGTGGACAACAGCCTGACAATATCAGCACCAACATGTACAATATATCATCGGGCTATCTTCGCTTCATTCTCATAGCATCAGATTGCATAGCTCCTAAGGTCAAAGTGCACAGACAGCTTTGGAGCAAATTCTGACATAAGGAGAACGTCTCCGCTCTAAACATAGAGAAACCAATCCCAGTGCATTTAATGGAGGCTCGAATTTAACCAATCAGTGCAGTGCTAGTTAGACCACTTGTTATCATAGTCTGCCCAGGGTCTCAAATAATACAGGTAAAATTTTATGGTATATGATGTCAGCCGAGAGGTAGCTGTTTGTAGAGTCATGCTCAGTGTCATATAGGCTACATTTGTAAGTCTGACTGTATAGGTGTTACCTAAAATCGTATATTTTACCAATCAGTCTGATTTGTTTTAGCTTAAAATATAAAATAAATATAGCCTCACCCGTAATATGTAATAAATATAATTTAAAGTAGGCCTGTATTGCTTTGGTAATTCGATGGTCGGCCTACTTTAAATTTTATTTATTTCATATTAGTAATAAACATAATCTATAGGTGTTGTACCATGTTAATAGGATCAGTCTAGCATCTGTACCACCCTAGGGTCGAGTGTTTATTGTCCCGTGTATCTCCGCAAGAAAACAACAAACAAAATGGCAGCTCCAGGATGGTGCGGGGACGCCCTTTCCATATCACGGCGTCGACCGTAGCGCCATCTGCACACATTGACGCAAGGGAGACAACTCGTGTGGCCCAAGGATATGGAAATAGCCGTGTTGGAGCTAGGGGAGGGACTACTGGTCCAGTGGGGTCGAGTGAGGTATCAATGTGAAGCCTATGTGAGGGGGCATGTAATGGGCTGGGTGTGGGATTGAACTAGCGTCATTCTGCGCATGCGCGGTGGCCGAAGGGTATGAAAATAGCCGTTTTGGGGCTAGCGAAGCCAATAATGGTCCAATGGGGTCGAGTGAGGTATCAAAGTGAAGCTTATGTGAAGGGGCATCTGACTGGACTAGCAGCATGGGCGTTGTCACCATTCTGCGCATGCG
This sequence comes from Hanleya hanleyi, assembly GCA_036873755.1. NCBI lineage: Eukaryota > Metazoa > Mollusca > Polyplacophora > Lepidopleurida > Hanleyidae > Hanleya > Hanleya hanleyi. Next base: position 6,532 of record JAVTVY010038286.1, on the reverse strand, counting down.
CGGTGGCCCAAGGGTATGGAAATAGCCGTGTTGGAACTAGGGGAGCCACAAATGGCCCAATGGGATCGAGTGAGGTATCAAAGTGAAGCATTCGTGAAGGGGCATCTGATGGGCTGGGTGTGGGGTTGAAGTATCGGCATTCTGCGCATGCGCGGTGGCCGAAGGGTATGAAAATAGCCGTTTTGGAGCTAGCGAAGCCAATAATGGTCCGATGGGGTCGAGTGAGGTATCAAAGTGAAGCTTATGTGAAGGGGCATCTGACTCGACTAGTGGGTTGAAATAGCGTCATTCTGCGCATGCGCGGTGGCCCAAGGGTATGGAAATAGCCGTGTTGGAGCTAGGGGAGCCCCTGATGGTCCAATGGGATCGAGTGAGGTATTAAAGTGAAGCCTAGGTGATGGAGCCTCTGATGGGCTGGGTGTGGGGTTGAAGTATCGGCATTCTGCGCATGCGCGGTGGCCGAAGGGTATGGAAATAGCCGTGTTGGAGCTAGGGGAGCCACAAATGGTCCAATGGGATCGAGTGAGGTATCAAAGTGAAGCATTCGTGAGGGGGCATCTAATGGGCTGGGTGTGGGGTTGGAATATCGGCATTCTGCGCATGCGCGGTGGTCAAAGGATATGAAACTAGCCGTTTTGGAGCTAGGGGAGCCTCTAATGGTCCAATGGGGTCGAGTGAGGTATCAAAGTGAAGCATTCGTGAAGGGGCATCTGATGGGTTGGGTGTGCGGTAGGAATATCATTCTGCGCATGCGCAGGCGCAATGCGGAGCTCTCGTCCAATCAGAAGCGAGTATTTCAAATCCGTCACAGAGCTCTCAGCCAATCAGAAGCGAGTATTTTGACCCGGTGCATTATGGGACATATCCAAGATGGCGGCACGTATGTTCAAGATGGCGGCACATACGGTGTCGAAAACTGGCCATTTCTTCGGGATGTGGTCACCTAGTGTCAAAAACTGGACCCTGTATGGGTCCCGCTAGCGCCTTGACGCCATGATATAGACCGGAGAGAGAAAACAACAACAACAAGGATGACACATGAGGGAACAACAACAACAACAAGTTTTTTTCATATAGTTTATTTTCCCCTCCATCATAACATACCCACGCTAGGGGAGCCGCGTTGGGTATGTTTACAATTCAAGAAAGACTCTTGTCCAATCAGAGACCGCCATTTGCATCTGTCCTATTCGTTCCTGTCCGTTAGATGTATTCTTGTCCAATCAGAAGTCGCCATTTCAGAGAGTTCCTTCTTCGGTCATGTTCATTCTGAACCGTTTATTCTAATCATCGTCGGACAGGCCTGGATATTCTTTGGGCAGCATGTCCTGAAACAGTTGTTTGCGCATTCTGATCGCATTTTCCAGGGCCTCGGTGGGTGGTAGCCCCATAGCCTCTTCCAAGTGACGCTTCGTCTTCATGATGGACCTGTGCGTGGGGTCGCCTTTCATTTCAAGCGGTAGTAAGGTATACTGTTCATAGATCGCCATGGCTGTTTTCCTGATGCGGGAGCGCATTTGGGTGTACGTCTGTTGTAAATTATCCTCTCCAGCGTCCTCGATCGCTTCAGCGTGAGTATTGATAGCTGCTGTCACAATACGATCCCAGAAGGTAGGTTCTGCCTCACTTTCCTGGGATGTAGGCCGACTCTCTGAGGTCAAGCTCTCCATATCAGTAGATATACTGTCAGCAATCTTGGATTCGGTATCAGTCGATGCACTCTCATCAATCTCTGTATCAGTATCTGCCTCAGCGGGCTCCTCGGCGTCTTCAGTCCCATGTATATTTTTCTGGTGTCGCATCATATCGTAATGTCTGGTGAACGTGCGTTCACACTCAGAACAAGTATAAGCCATGTTGACGGTTGAACGTCCACTGTGCGTGTTTTGGGAATACGCTCGCTTTTATAGACAGTAACGGTCATCGACGCTTAGCTCAACGCTTCAACGCCCTGGTGAATTAGCTCAGAAGCTCTGATTTCATGGAATTGACATCAATTCATCGAAATGCAGTGACGCCCGTCAACGCCCGTCATTACGCCTTAACGCTCGTCTCAACGCTTTAACACACTTTCTTAACGCTTTAACGACGTTTAATGATGCGTTCGAACAAATGTTTCTTTTGTGCTATTGCTCTGACATACGCCGCTTTCCAGTTCATGCCCGAGGTTTTCAACATCGACGCTGTTCTTGCAATTTCCATATGGACTGGATCCTTATCCAACAATTTAATATGGGTCAGTAAGTCGACATACTGCTGACGTAAAGCCCGTCGTAGTCTGGGTGCCAATCTGTTATGGGCTAAAATTGCAGCTTCCTCTTTCGAATATCCTTTGCGTTGAAACTTGTTTCCTGTGGCCTCCAAATTCTCGCCCATCTCGGCGTCCATACTTTCTTTGAACAAATCCTTCCATAGCCTCGAGTTCACATTATGTTCTTCAACCTCGGGTTGGGCCTTCACGGTTGGATGATATTCCGGGACTGGTGATATGAAGAAGGCCCGCTGTACGGGGGTGGGTTGCTGCTGCACCAAGTGTGGACTCGGTGGATGGTGTAGGGGCTGTGGTGATTCCTCGCCGGGTAGCAGGTGGGTCGTCAGCCGGCGATCTTCGGGGGTATGGGCTTTTAAATCTTCGAACAGGTAGCCGTACGGACGACTTGTCGCTTCTTGAAACGCCTGCATGAAATGGTCGATGTTCTGAGGATAAATTCGACTACCAAACACACGAATTTGTGCTCTGTCAATGGGGTTGGAGAACAACACAAAGTATTGGCAGTTCAAGGCAATATCTCTGGACGCCTTCCATTGAGGAAAGAGATTCTGGGTCAAATAGATGACGGACAGATTGCGATGATGGGACCCTTTGGTGAATAGGTCGGCGATTTTCGAATTGTCCTTGGGCGCACTCATCAGATCATCTAGCACTACCACGTTGGTCTGCTCGGGGTCAAAGTAATACGGTTCGTCTATGTCATGAGGAATCCCTGGGACGAAACTCACATTCTGTAATCGCGTAGTTTCGTAGGCGGGCTGTCATTGGCTATAACACAAAACAACACGTGTCGGAGCTGGGGTTGCCACACCTTCCTCTAAGAACTTCATTACCCAGGACGTCTTTCCACATGCCGTAGGGTCGCTCACCGTCATCGTGTAGGGATGCTCTACTGCACTTGCTGGACCTATAGCGGGACTCGGTGGTGTCTCTTGGTTGTGTTTGCCTTGAATGTGCCTGATCATACTATCGCGACGAGGGAAGGTTCTCTGACAGAACGTACACGTACACGACATGTTGATCTGTCGACCAATACATAAGGACTGATGAGGGACACATGTTCATTCTTATATGTACAGACACCACCACCACCACCACCACCACCGCCACCACCGGGCGTTGACGGGCGTCAACGCCCGGCGGTGGTGGTGGTGGGAACTTCCGTGTGGCAGAGCTCTTGGATCGGAGCTCTTGGAGCTCAAAGCCTGTGGAGCTCAGATCTCGTAAGTGACATTTGCATACGACCTCTGTGAGGTCACTTCCGCTTCCGTTCACGTGACCGGAACTGACCTTTGACCCGGCGCGCAAAGGTTTCCACCGCGGTGGAAACCTTTACACCGCGCGTGAACGGAAGCGGAAGTGATCTCACAGAGGTCGTATGCAAATGTCACTTACGAGATCTGAGCTCCACAGGCTTTGAGCTCCAAGAGCTCCGATCCAAGAGCTCTGCCACACGGAAGTTCCCACCACCACCACCACCGGGCGTTGACACCGGTGGTGGCGGTGGTGGTGGTGGTGGTGGTGGTGTCTGTACATATAAGAATGAACATGTGTCCCTCATCAGTCCTTATGTATTGGTCGACAGATCAACATGTCGTGTACGTGTACGTTCTGTCAGAGAACCTTCTCTCGTCGCGATAGTATGCTCAGGCACATTCAAGGCAAACACAACCAAGAGACACCACCGAGTCCCGCTATAGGTCCAGCAAGTACAGTAGAGCATCCCTACACGATGACGGTGAGCGGCCCTACGGCATGTGGAAAGACGTCCTGGGTAATGAAGTTCTTAGAGGAAGGTGTGGCAACCCCAGCTCCGACACGTGTTGTTTGGTGTTATAGCCAATGGCAGCGCGCCTACGAAACTACGCGATTACAGAATGTGAGTTTCGTCCCAGGGATTCCTCATGACATAGACGAACCGTATTACTTTGACCCCGAGCAGACCAACGTGGTAGTGCTAGATGATCTGATGAGTGCGGCCAAGGACAATTCGAAAATCGCCGACCTATTCACCAAAGGGTCCCATCATCGCAATCTGTCCGTCATCTATTTGACCCAGAATCTCTTTCCTCAAGGGAAGGCGTCCAGAGATATTGCCTTGAACTGCCAATACTTTGTGTTGTTCTCCAACCCCATTGACAGAGCACAAATTCGTGTGTTTGGTAGTCGAATTTATCCTCAGAACATCGACCATTTCATGCAGGCGTTTCAAGAAGCGACAAGTCGTCCGTACGGCTACCTGTTCGTAGATTTAAAAGCCCATACCCCCGAAGATCGCCGGCTGACGACCCACCTGCTACCCGGCGAGGAATCACCACAGCCCCTACACCATCCACCGAGTCCACATTTGGTGAAGCAGCAACCCACCCCCGTACAGCGGGCCTTCTTCATATCACCAGTCCCGGAATATCATCCAACCGTGAAGGCCCAACCCGAGGTTGAAGAACATAATGTGAACTCGAGGCTATGGAAGGATTTGTTCAAAGAAAGTATGGACGCCGAGATGGGCGAGATTTTGGAGGCCACAGGAAACAAGTTTCAACGCAAAGGATATTCGAAAGAGGAAGCTGCAATTTTAGCCCATAACAGATTGGCACCCAGACTACGACGGGCTTTACGTCAGCAGTATGTCGACTTACTGACCCATATGAAATTGTTGGATAAGGATCCAGTCCATATGGAAATTGAAAGAACAGCGTCGATGTTGAAAACCTCGGGCATGAACTGGAAAGCGGCGTATGTCAGAGCAATAGCACAAAAGAAACATTTGTTCGAACGCATCATTAAACGTCGTTAAAGCGTTAAGAAAGTGTGTTAAAGCGTTGAGACGAGCGTTAAGGCGTAACGACGGGCGTTGACGGGCGTCACTGCATTTCGATGAATTGATGTCAATTCCATGAAATCAGAGCTTCTGAGCTAATTCACCAGGGCGTTGAAGCGTTGAGCTAAGCGTCGATGACCGTTACTGTCTATAAAAGCGAGCGTATTCCCAAAACACGCACAGTCGACGTTCAACCGTCAACATGGCTTATACTTGTTCTGAGTGTGACGTTCACCAGACATTACGATATGATGCGACACCAGAAAAATATACATGGGATTGAAGACGCCGAGGAGCCCGTTGAGGCAGATACTGATACAGAGATTGATGAGAGTGCATCGGCTGATACCGAATCCAAGATTGCTGACAGTATATCTACTGATATGGAGAGCTTGACCTCAGAGAGTCAGCCTACATCCCAGGAAAGTGAGGCAGAACCTACCTTCTGGGATCGTATTGTGACAGCAGCTATCAATACTCACGCTGAAGCGATCGAGGACGCCGGAGAGGATAATTTACAACCGACGTACACCCAAATGCGCTCCCGCATCAGGAAAACAGCCATGGCGATCTATGAACAGTATACCTTACTACCGCTTGAAATGAAAGGGGACCCCACGCACAGGTCCATCATGAAGACCAAGCGTCACTTGGAAGAGGATATGGGACTACCATCCACAGAGGCCCTGGAAAATGCGATCAGAATGCGCAAACAACTGTTTCAGGACATGCTGCCAGAAGAATATCCAGGCCTGTCCGACGATGATTAGAATAAACGGTTCAGAATGAACATGACCGAAAAAGGAACTCTCTGAAATGGCGACTTCTGATTGGACAAGAATACATCTAACGGACAGGAACGAATAGGACAGATGCAAATGGCGGTCTCTGATTGGCCAAGAGTCTTTCTTGAATTGTAAACATACCCAACGCGGCTCCCCCAGCGTGGGTATGTTATGATGGAAGGGGAAAATAAACTATATGGAAAAAACACTTGTTGTTGTTGTTGTTCCCTCATGTGTCATCCTTGTTGTTGTTGTTGTTTTCTCTCTCCGGTCTATATCATGGCGTCAAGGCGCTAGCGGGACCCATACAGGGTCCAGTTTTCGACACTAGGTGACCACATCCCGACAGAAATGGCCAGTTTTCGACACCGGATGTGCCGCCATCTTGAACACACGTGCCGCCATCTTGGATATGTCCCATAATGCACCGGGTCAAAATACTCGCTTCTGATTGTACGAGAGCTCGGACGGATTTGAAATACTCGCTTCTGATTGGACGAGCTCCGCATTGCGTCTGCGCATGCGCAGAATGATATTCCTACCGCACATCCAACCCATCAGATGCCCCTTCACGAATGCTTCACTTTGATACCTCACTCGACCCCATTGGACCATTAGAGGCTCCCCTAGCTCCAAAACGGCTAGTTTCATATC
>JAVTVY010038285.1:0-16929 GCA_036873755.1 Hanleya hanleyi | reverse complement strand
GGGAAGACCCTTATCTACCATCGTACAGATGTTTGACGAGTACCCCAAGGCCGAGGACCGCGATGTACTCGTCTATGACTGGGCCGCCCATCATTTCAATGTACAAGCCCCGTTCTGGGCTTAAGTTAATTACAAGCCCCTTGTTCTTGGCTTAAGTTTACAAGCCCCTTGTTCTGGGCTTCAATGTACAAGCCCCTTGTTCTGGGCTTCAATTAATTACAAGCCCCTTGTTCTGGGCTTCAGTTTTCACGTGGTTGTTCTCACGTTGTTGTTGTTCACTGAATAAAAAAAATGAGATCTCACCAAAAAACCCTGTCTTGTGTGTTTTATTCATAATGCATAAATGCCCAATGTGGAGATTCAGTCAAACTGAAATCAGTGGTGTAGGATGGGGCCAAAATGTAACCCATCAATGTTAGAATGCAAGAGCACTATAGTAAAATAGAGAGCCAATGAAACCAGCCCACAGACCAAGTACGTGTTTTGGTCTAGGTTTGGAGCGGGCATTTCATTGAGGTGCGTGTATACGGTGAGTGAAGAGACTCGTCCAACACGTATAGATTATGTTTATGACTATAAGTTCTAGGTAACCCATCAAGGTTAGAATGTAAGAGCACTATAGTAAAAATAGAGAGCCAATGAAATCAGCCTACAGACCAAGTACGTGTTTTTGGTCTAGGTTTGGAGCGGGCATTTCATTGAGGTACGTGTATACGGTGAGTGAAGAGACTCGTCCAACACGTATAGATTATGACTATATGTTCTATGAGCATAATGCATGAAACTGGTTTTGAACACCGTATTAGCCAATCAGTGGCCTAGAATGGAGCCAAAGGTAACCCATCCATGTCCAGAAAACATTACCCGGGTGTACAAGAACCCAGATGTAGGAGCGGACGTGAGCGAAAGCACACCGTGAGTACCCCAATTCGATTGGCTGATTGTTCGACCGCTGATTGGTTCTTTTTCTCGACCGCTGATTGGCTCTTTTTTTCTCGACCGCTGATTGGTCCAAATGGAACTGCCCATATTTCCCAGGTTCATCTAGAATCCCCTTTTTGACCACATCCGACAAAATGGCCAGTTTTCGACACCGGATGTGCCGCCATCTTGAACACACGTGCCGCCATCTTGGATATGTCCCATAATGCACCGGGTCAAAATACTCGCTTCTGATTGGACGAGAGCTCTGGGACGGCTTTGAAATACTCGCTTCTGATTGGACGAGACCTCCGTATTGCATCTGCGCATGCGCAGAATGATATTCCTACCGCACACCCAACCCATCAGATGCCCCTTCACGAATGCTTCACTTAGATACCTCACCCGACCCCATTGGTCCATTAGGGGCTCCCCTACATCCCAACACGGCTATTTTCATACACTTGGGCCACCGCGCATGCGCAGAATGCCGATAGTTCAACCCCACACCAAAAAATGATATGACCTTGAACTCATCACGTGACCTCCCCGTGATGACAAATACCCAGAACCAAGTGAGTACATGCATCCCATAGTCCCAGGTCACGCCCGATTCACGCAGACCGGAAGTGACGCTTTTTCTCGACCGCTGATTGGTCCAAATGGAACTGCCCATCTTTCCCAGGTTCATCTAGAATCCCCCCCCCCACTTTTTTTTGTGCTCAAGCTCTGACTATAGCGATGCCGCAACATTGTCTCATTGGACATTGGACCGTCTGACCTGGAGGTGACCCTTTGACCTTTTGACCCGCGTCTGCGCGCGCGCGCACTGCCGGGGATGACGCGAACTTCCGGAGAACTCGCGCGCGCGCTCGCGCTGCGGGGCGCTGGGGCGGGGCGGGAAAACACAAAACACACCGGCGATTGAACATACGGACGTCTAAGAGGAAACATTAGGAACTCTTCTATGTTTGGAGGTAGTTTTTAGTGAAAAACCCGGAAGTGACGTCATACAGGGTCCAGTTTTCGACACTGAGTGACCACATCCGACAAAAGGGCCAGTTTTCGACACCGGATGTGCCGCCATCTTGAACATACGTGCCGCCATCTTGGATATGTCCCATAATGCACCGGGTCAAAATACTCGCTTCTGATTTGACGAGAGCTCTGGGACGGATTTGAAATACTCGCTTCTGATTGGACGAGACCTCCGTATTGCATCTGCGCATGCGCAGAATGATATTCCTACCGCACACCCAACCCATCAGATGCCCCTTCACGAATGCTTCACTTAGATACCTCACTCGACCCCATTGGTGCATTAGCGGCTCCCCTACATCCCAACACGGCTATTTTCATACACTTGGGCCACCGCGCATGCGCAGAATGCCGATAGTTCAACCCCACACCCAGCCCATCAGATGCCCCTTCACATAAGCTTCACTTTGATACCTCACTCGACCCCATTGGTCCTTTAGGGGCTGCCCTAGCTCCCAACACGGCTATTTCCATACCCTTGGGCCACCGCGCATGCGCAGAATGCCGATAGTTCAACCCCATATCCAGCCCATCAGATGCCCCTTCACGAATGCTTCACTTTGATTCCTCACTCGACCCTATTGGTCCATTACGGGCTCCCCTAGCTCCAACACGGCTATTTCCATACCCTTGGGCCACCACGCATGCGCAGAATGCCGATAGTTCAACCCCACACCCAGTCCATCAGATGCCCCTTCACGAATGCTTGACTTTGATACCTCATACGACTCCATTGGCCCATTAGGGACTCCCCTAGCTCCAAAACCGCTATTTCCATACCCTTGGGCCACCGCGCATGCGCAGAATGCCGATATTTCAACCCCACCCCCAGCCCATCAGATGACCCTTCACGAATGCTTCACATCGATACCTCACTCGACCCCACTGGACCAGTAGTCAATCTCCTAGCTCCAAAAAGGCTATTTTCATACCCTTTGGCCTCCGCGCATGCGCAGAATGCTGATAGTTCAACCCCGCGCCCAGCCCATCAGATGCCCCTTCACCTAACCTTCAATTTGATACCTCACTCGACCCCATCGGACCCTTAGGGGCTCCCCTACCTCCAAAAAGGCTATTTTCATACCCTTCGGCTGCCGCGCATGCGCAGAATGACGATATTTCAACCCCACACCCAGCCCATTAGATGCTCCTTCACCTAACCTTCACTTTGATACCTCACTCGACCCCATCGGACCATTTTATCTAGGGACTACTTTTTTTCCGCGGAAGCTTTTTCCCGAGACCGAATCACCGCCAAAACCACGGCCAAACCGCATCACCGCGCATGAATACATTTTTTTTTTTTTTTTTTTTTGCCGGAACTTTTTTTTTGCCCGAACATGCCCGAACATGCCCGAACCACGCCGCCATCTTAAAGTGAGTGGGTGGGTTCAAAATGGCCGCACCTTATCTTACAAAAACAACAAAACAAGCCGCCATTTTGAACCCACCCACTCACCCTACAGGTCAATCAGTACACAAGGTGAGTGGGTGGGTTCAAAATGGCGGCACCTTATCTTACAAAAACAACAAAACAAGCCGCCATTTTGAACCCACCCACTCACATAGGCCACGCCCACAAACATAGGCCACGCCCACTCATCACGCATGCGCACAAACACAATTATGACGTCACACACAGGTCTGCGCATGCGCAGTGAGGCGCTAACTACTCAATTTGCGGTGTCCCTACTACTCAACACAATCGTCCGATCGCTGGATCGAGAAATGTATCGGTTCCTGCCGAAACTGCTCGATTGGTTTGATCCAGGATTCGTTCTCGTTAATAGATCTCTTTCAGGTTAGAGTCGAAAAATATATCGCGCCACTCTCTTAAAATCACGTATCAATCCAGAATAGAGCAAGGATACATCTATAGGTTCGTTCGCAGTTAGCCTGATAAGTCCATTTCAGGGTTGAGCCGACAAGGCAATAGAATCGTTTCCAGTTGAGACGACAAATCCATTTGATCATTCTAGTGTACAGCCGATAAATCCAGAGGTTCTTAAACAGCGAGTTACCACTTGCAAAGTGTTGTAACTTAAACCATTCGGACTTTGGTTCTACTTTCGATCAGCCAGAAAGCAACGTTTATTTGCGATGGATGATCCTGTTGTGATACTAGTGTGAGGTTTCTTGCACACAAAGAGACTCATTGTTTAAGACCTGGGCGTGAAGGTCTGGGTGGGAACAGATAAGAACTGCATAGTTACATCAGAACAGAAAATCGTGACTTTTCCGCACAAAGGATGAAGCTTGCCATCCTGTTCCTTGATACACATTTCCCCGAGCAATGTTAACAGGCGCGGATTTCTGCAGACGAGTCGCGGTTTTGCTAATTTTGTTTTGGACTGCTCTGTGTGTAAAGGAAACAACACCGCGATCCATTATCCAAATAACTATCTACTATTATTACACTTTATATAAACTGAATGAATGATACAGATACTCGAGCTTCTATATAGAGATTTAATTCTTCTTATTTCTTTATATTTTAAAGCTTGTAAAGCTATGAATTGAACAAAGAAATAGATTGTGTTTATGGGTGGCGAAATCAGGATTGGAATCGACCCGAAAACTAAAATTTCAATAATTTTTTTCGTGTCGGTAAGAGACAGTATCCCGAGATGTCACAACGGGCATTCAATGCATGAAAACTGAGAATTTTGTAATGGACATTGCCGTGTGCCCCCAACAAACTAAAATTACATAACATGCCTATTTCGGTTCATATTTTGATTTGATGTTCAGCTCACTGCATGTATGGTGTGTTTGTTCTGTTTTCATTTGACAAACAAAACTGTTAAATAACCCCTTGGTCCCACTCTCGCCGAGGTATTATCATGCAATTTGCACAAGAGGTTTCGGAATAGGCTTTCTGAACTTTGGGTCTACCTGTAGGCCTACAATGTAAACTCTTATAAATCTTTATTCTTCTTGGTTCTTTAGAATATTTGCCTCTACAAGGAATCAAGTTTCGTTCTGTGTTGAATCAGATCTGCTTCTTTGTATTGTGTCGTACATTACATTTTAGTTATTGATTTAGTTTCACCTGTGTATCAGAAAGTATCCTGATACCAGAGGACGAATAATTTCTGACAGATTGTCTGACTGGGGTCAGAGTTCTCTACCCCACAAAAATCGCAAAATGGTAGTGACCATGGGGTCGCTCGAACTCATCCCAGTAAAAAATATTTTTTAAATATATTCGGCCGTTCTACAACACTTAACTCAAATATATTTATTAATGAATAATCTCCCTGCATTGTTAGCCCAAATGTAACAAGATCTGTTTCATTCTTTGTCTATTACAGTATTAACAACTTTACTTTCATTTCATTTGCTTCAACGAAACCACAGACACAGTTTTCCGTTTGGAATGAGGTAGAAGTTGAAAGCGTTGAAACTTGTAAAGAATATGACGGATCTGGTTAAATTTGGCCTGACAATGAAGGGAAATTACTAATTAATAAATATATGTGAGTTAAGTGTTGCAGAACGGCCGAATATATTTAACAGATATTTTTTATTGAGATGAGTTCGCACGACCCCTGGACGCTCTCATTTTGCGATTCTTGTGGGGGAGAGAACTCTGACCCTAGTCTGTCAGAAATTATCCTTCGTCTGGGTGAAGGGCCACAGGAAGATCGGACTACTTTCTGATAGTAGCTCGGACTAATCAGAAAGCTGTGTATCAGACAAAGTATCAACTTTGGCTCCATGTAGAACTAAATTCTGATACACAGGTGAAACCAAATAAATAACCCAAATCTAATGTACGACACAATACAAAGAAACAAATTTGATTCCTCACAACACCAAATTTGATTCCATATAAAACCGAATATTCAAAGGAACCAAGAATAACCAAAATTTGCAAGATGTATTATCAGAAGCCCCGCTACCTGTGCTATGCAAATAGAACGGAACTATTAAGACCTGGGTGTGAAGATTTGGGTGGAAGCAAATATGAACAAGAGGGCTACACGTTTTTTGTTCACGGGAGATAGTAATTAGTGCATTTGGTGCATAAACCTAGCTAATTGGACATTGATGTGTTCTCCCAACACATTATCCCTTTGCGTTAGAATATATCATTATTCTGTTAAGTCGCCTGAATTCTACATCTAGCTTATATCGTGCAGGCGCAGTACAAAGCAGATTGAAATTAACAAGATAGTGAAGTGCATGTATTTGTACCACCGTTGGTAAAGTTGTGGGGGTGTGCATGCGGTCAGAGTAATTTATTCAACTCGGAATGTACAAGCTGTCAATCTAGAACAACCGTGCAGTTGTTATCGTTTACATTCTTTGAGGCTGAATGTTCAGGGCATGTGGATGATCCAATGGGAGAAAAGACTAAAAAACACGGGAAAGGTATCCAAGTTTGATAATTATAGACTCAGTAGATGTTTACACTCTTGGTGGACGTTGATCAATGAACTACAAATATGTGTCTTGATGGCACGCTTAATGAAGTATACCATACTCTGCAATTACCCTGTCTCCTACCTATGATATTTAGGACCAGGTGTCCTCTAGCTGTGCCATGTCGGACCAGTTGTTTCCGACCCGTGACATGTGAAAGTAGTTGGACCCAAACTGTGCTATGTAGGACCAGCTGCCCCTCACCTGTGCTATGTAGGACCAGCTGTCCCCACCTGTGCTATGTCGGAAAGTCGGACCAGTCGTACCCTGATTGTGCTATATTTCCCACCTCTTGCATATCGCTCCAATATATACTATCAGTTGTTCCCGACCTGTGATATGTAGAGCTAGCTGTACCAAACCTATGAGGTGTAAGACCAGTTGTATAATACCTGTGCTATGTACAAGTTGTGGCATTCTTCTGCTATGTAAGACCAGTTGTTCTCGATCTGTGCAACGTAGGAACGGTTGTACCGTACCTGTGCCATGTAGGACCAGTTTGATCCTACCTGTGATATTTAGGACGATCTGTACCTACATGTGCAATGTAAGGCCAGTTGTACCCTGTCTTTGTTATGTAACACCAAAAACCCCCTACCTGCGATATGTAGGTCGTTGTTTCCGATCTGTAAGTAGAACCAATTATATCCTAATTCTGCTAGGTACATCTAGTTGTATCCTACCTGAGATATATAGGGCCACTTGTCGCATAGCTTTGCTGTGCAGAGCAAGTTGTAGAATGCCTGTGCTATAATGAATCAGTTGCCTCCTATCTCTGCTATATAGGACAAGTTGAACCCTAGCTGTGATATGTAGACCAGTTTTATCCTACCTCTGACATGTATAATCATTTATACCTTGCCTTTGCTATGTAGAACAAGTTGTACCCTAGCTGTGATGTGTATGACCAGTTGTATCCTGCTGTAATATATAGGACTTTTTTCACCCTAGCTGTGCTATCTAGGACCAGTTTTCTCGATCTGTGCTATGCGGAACTAGTTGTACCAATGTTACCCCCGATCTCTGCTTTGTAGAACTGGCTGTACAACACCTGTGCTATGTTGAACCATTTGTGTCTTAACCGTACTATGTATGAACAGTTGTTTCCTACCTGTTCCATGTAGGACCAGTTGTTCCCTGCCTGTGCTATCTAGGACCAGATGTAGGAACAGCTTTTCTATCCGAGCTATGAAGGTCCAGTTGGCCCCACATGTGATATGAGTATGTTGGTATGTGCTTTAGAATAGGTTAACCAGAAGACTATACTGTGAAGTCAGGTGGCTCTGTCAGTATGTCGGCACCTCTTCCCACTTCCATTACATGCGTTGTAATTTTTACCTGTATATGGCGAGATTCTGCTGGTGGACGTTTTGTCCCCGAGGCCCGCCCCCTGTACAGACCTTTTGGTCTTTGATATATGTAGGCATTGTGGGAAGTTGATGCTGGGTCGACATCGGGCCTTACAGACTGGTCTTTTGTGTTAAATGCCGTTATTTTCATCTGACGACAATACATCTCACCAATCCCCAGTGTACGAGTTGCCACAGCGACACAGCTCACTAATTACCAATATATGCGTTGCCAGAGCAGTTTCATCATAGCTCTCTAGATTTGTATCTAATACCGCTTATGCCGGTGCTAGGGGCCGTGTGGTTATGTCATCCAAGTTGCCACATGAACAGGTAGAATAAAAGCGTATCTGAGATACAACGCATATCACGAATCGTTAGATTCTTTGTATGAGCTTCAGAATAGGTTAACCAGAAGACTATACTGTGAAGTCATGTGGCTCTGTCAGTATGTCGGCACCTCTTCCCACTTCCCTTATATGCGTTGTAATTTTTACCTGTATATGGCGAGATTCTGCTGATGGACGTTTCGTCTCCGAGGCTCGCCCCCTGTACTTTGATATATGTTGGCATTGTGGGAAGTTGATGCTGGGTCGACATCGGGCCTTACAGACTAGTCTTTTGTGTTAAATGCTGTCATTTTCATCTGACGATGATACAGCTCACCATTCCCCAGGGCACGAGTTGTCACAGCGACACAGCTCACCAATATACGAGTTGTCAGAGCATTTCCATCATAGCTCTCTAGATTTGTATCTAATACCGCTTATGCCGGTGTGATGGCTAAGAGTGTCCTGGTGATTAGTGTCCCTTTTCTGCTGCAAATAAGGACGGACATTTATCTCCAATGCGGAGATAAATGTCTTAGATGGGTTAAAAGATAGGAGCCGCACACTCGTAGCCACCGGACATTCTTAGCCTCCACACCAGCGCTAGGGGCTGTGTGGTCAGGTCATCCAAGTTGCCACATGAATAGGTACAATAAAAGCGTACCTGAGATACAACACATATCACGAATCGTTAGATTCTTGGTATGTGCTTTAGAATAGGTTAGCCGGAAGACTATACTGTGAAGTCATGGCTCTGTCAGTATGTCGGCACCTCTCCCCACTTCCCTTATATGCGTTGTAATGTAGAAGGAGTTTTTCTCACATGTTCTTTGAAGGAACAGCTGTATCCTACTTGTACAAAATAGGATGAGTTGTGTTTTGTCTGACGAGTTGTTCTCACCTGTATCATCTAGGGCCAGTTTTGCCGTACATGTACTACGTGCATGTAGGACCAGTTACTCCAGCTGCCGGTGTTATAAAGGACCATTTGTCCTCTACCTCTGTGCTGAAGGACCAGTAGTCCCATACCTGTGGTATGTAGGATCAGTTGTCCTCCACGTATACTATGTAGGACCAGTTGTATCCTACCTGTGCTATGTAGGAACAGTTGTCCCTTGCCTGTGCTATGTGGGACCAGTTGTCCCCTATCTGTATGATGTAGCACCGTATGTTTCTTACTTGTCCTACCACTACAGAAAATTGTACATTTAACATGTATGTTAAATGTATAGTGCAGGAATGTGAGAGTCCGAAATTTGCATTCATTTATAATACATTTCCGATATGGTGTAATTAGATATTTATAATAATTTAACTGTACAGTGCAGCTTGGAGAGTCCCTAATTTCAGCTATATGACATAACCATGTGGAATGTTTGGGGTGTACATTAATTTGATTGGTTGCAAATGGGGGATAATCTGCCGTAGTGAATATGTAGTTTTACTTACATCTGATACCCTGGTGAATGGTCGCATTCACAGACATTTGACTAGTAAGTTGAGGAAAATTAAATGATTGCGTTCGCTTAACATTTGAATACCATAGCACATTGCGTATGTTCTAGTTTAGTTATATTTAACCCGTGTGATAAAGGATTTTATATAGTCGGATGTAAAATAAACTCCAGTCGGTTCGTATATAAGCAAATAAAAATATTTGCCATAGCTTCGCCATACAGTGGGCAGGTCATTGGCATATGTATGTAACCAACTTGTGATATATACTTGTACATACGAGTCTTCCATATACGTGTAATGTACGGTGAAATCAATGGTTTTTATCTACATTTCACTGGAATTATTAAATCTGTATATTTCTGAAACATTCCCTATATAGATGACGAGTTGGTGAAATTGAACATAAAACGTATGAACTTGCTAGGTTTTATGTAATGGCATTTTCGTATTTCATTATATTTGCAACGTGCACTACATAAATGTTAAATATGACAATTTGCATATGTTACACATGGTTATGATAAATGGATGTTTGATGATATTTCCTTGACTATAGAAACTTGTGCAAATTGCAGGATTTGAAACCAAAGAAAGGTGCTCGCACATGCGGATGATTACACGTTTAATAGCATATGCAAATCTATTTTGCATGTAATTTTCTAGGATGGTCATTCGATTCTTGTCGATTTCATGAACGTATATCAATGTAAACACAGTGAAACACATGCATCTCTAAATGTTTATTCATCATATTTGTGGCATTTTATTGTATATAGGCCAGGGGTGGAGCAGTTGGTATTTATTTTATTTTTGTTTCAGCATTTTTTGTCGAGGCGCAAAATTGGATAACCGATATATAGCCATACGTCTGGTTCCTTCATGTCATGATGACCCAGCTTCGTAGGCGGAACTACCGGTATGTTTACCTTCCTGCAAACTTCCATCCGCCGTTGAAAGTCCAGATCTACGGAAACCAGATCTACAATAGTCGCTTCCGATCTTGGCGATGGAGAGCGTACTTCCAGATCTAGTTTTAATCATAATTGTAAAATCCATCAACTACACAGAAGAAATCTATCCATCTCCGTCCTCCCCATGCATCCAGTCGCTTAGAGACTTGTGTCTCATTAAAGCAGAAAACGAATTGTGGCGGGTGATTCTTATCGGCACTTCTATTAGAAGAATGATAATTCCTCCATACTATGATCTCGTCACGTCCTGTGAAGTTTGGCGGGTGATTCTTCTCGGCACTTCTATTAGAAGAATGATAATTCCTCCATACCATGATCACGTCACGTCCTGTCGCTCAAATCCACTCGGGAAGCGAAGTGCTGTAACCCAAATGCCACCTTGGTAGGTAGCCAGTAATGTAACGGTTGCAGACAGATTTTGAATTTAGGTGGCGCTCACTTTGGAAAAAGTATGTGCGCCACTATCTGTGCATTGAGTTTGCTTATATGATGAATAAATACATTAAATACTATACGATGATTTGTAAATATATATATGTATATAAGCAATCAATGCGAGTTTAAACCACAGGAAGGCGATGAAGAAAAGGGAACACGATGATATATTATTATGTGCAAGTACACCAGGAATTAAGAATCCAACGACCCTTTGATAAAATCAGGATTAAAAAGGCCATAAAATACTATATGAACCCAAGAAAGGGATATAAACATATACACAAATTATTAAAGACGTGTCAAAAATGACAAGCCAATAATCATGTATACTTATTTAAAGGACTTGCAATGGTCATACTGTGTTATGATTATGTTAAAATTATGTGTATAATAATTTCATGCTCAACAAATCAGACCAAAGACCAGTACATGTGATATAAACACATAACATTAAAATATAAATTGAAATGCATACCAGTCACCCAACCAACCCCCGAGGCCAGGCAATGCTGACACCTCAGGTGCAAGCAAGGAGACCAGTGATATAAAGGTGTCACACTAAACTCAACCCTAAGTGGGGCATCAAGCCAAATCCCCCCACCCTCAACCCCATGACTAGGCAATACTGACACCCCAGGGCCAAGCTAGCGGACAATACATTACAGTCCACATACTAGACTCACCCCCGTGACCTTCAATAGTATCACGAAGACAAGCAAGCAAGTAGACATTTGTATAATGCATTAATTTATAATGACATAGTTAAAATATCAATGGTCTAATTTAGTTGAACACAAAGCGACGTGTTTTAAGTATATAGTTAACCACTGCTTTAAATATTTTATCCCTATTCTTTTCAGGCTTTAGTATGTTGTCAAAAGTATGATTAAAAACCCCAACTAAAGTGAGATCAACAAATAACTGATACCTATGCCTTGCGTGTCGTGTACAGTTTAAAAGATAATGTTCAACTGTATCCATAACATTACAGGTGTCACAAAGGCCAGTTGGATGCAGGTTCATATTAAACAATACACTATTTACGGCAATATGCCCAGATAGTAGTTTGAACAGAAGAACCCCTGCCCTACGACTAGACATAGACACACAGGCTCCTGTTGTTACACAAGGCTGAAGATGATGGTAAAACCGGCCTTTATTGGAATACATCCATTCCTCCTGCCACATGTCAATAAAGTATGGCTTCAAACGAGCCATAACTTCATTGACATTCAGAGGGGCCGGTACAGTGATGTTAACCAGAGACAATGCTTTTTTGGCTAGCTGATCAGCCATTTCATTGCCTCGTATATTACAATGAGCCGGCATCCAATCAAAGGCCACCGTGACACCTCGATACGACAAAGTTGTTACTGCATGCATGATTTCATACAGGAGAGGACAACTCACCCACGGATTGAAATTACGTAATGCATGCACGGCACTTAAGGAATCAGTAAAAATTACGACTCTAAATGGATTAAAATCACTGATCCACTGTAACGATAGCAAAATAGCTACCAGTTCAGTTTTAAATACTGATACATGGTCGCTCAGACGCTCAAAACGACTATACTTTATCTCCGGAACACAAAACGCAGAGCCAGTTTTCCCTGTATCCGGGCACTTGGACCCATCTGTATAAACATGTAAATATGAATTCCAGTTGGAAAAAATGTGCTCTTTAGCGCACAACTGGATTAGATTTGGAGGGTCACTTTTCTTAATTTTCATGTGCAACTGATCAGAAACCAAAGGATTAACAAACTGCCATGGCGGAAAAACATAAGGAGAAAACTTAAGTAATGAAAAATCCTGAACAGAAAACTGACTAAATAAGTTCTTAACCCGTATACTGAAAGGCTCAGCACGGCGCACACCAGTGTCAATAAAAAACTGATCATACCAAGAGTCATCCAAAGTACGACTCGCTGGATTATTATATGCAGTTTTTAATTTCAATGCATATTTTACAGTACATAATTTACGGCGTATAAAAAGAGGGAACTCATTACAAGCTACCTGCAATGCATTTAATGGGGTCTGGGACATAGCTCCAGTACAAATACGCAACGCCTTATACTGAATAGAGTCTAATTTCTTTTTGAGCGTCTGAGCAGCCGAATCATACACCTGGCAACAATAATCTAAGCGAGATCTAATCATTGCCCTGTATATTAAAAGTAAAGACTTCTTATCTGCTCCCCATGTTGTGGACGACACAGACCTCATTAAATTTATAACTTTATCACATTTAGTTACCAAATAATCAATGTGAGGACCCCAAGTTAAGGTTTTATCAAAAATCAAACCAAGAAATCTAAAAGTAGTAGACACCTTAAGGCGAACACCATTCAAAAATAATTCCAGTACAACTGGTAATGGACGCCTGGTGAATAACACTGCTTCAGATTTGGCAGGAGAGAATTTAAATCCCCATTTCTTACCCCAGGTCACAATATCAATAAGACCCTGCTTGATATATTTTACAACTACATGAAAATTTCTGCCCGAAAACCAAATAGCCTTGTCATCCGCAAACAGGGAGCACTTAAGTTTGCTATTTACAGCTAAAGGGAGATCATTGATCATAAGATTAAATAATGTAGGGGAGATAACACTACCTTGAGGGGTTCCATTTTGAATGTTAACTGACCGAGAATAATCTCTATTAATTCTAACTTTAATAAAACGATTTGTCAGAAAACTTTTCACATATCCTAACATTCTACCAGTAATACCGTAATTCATCATTTTTATTAGTAACCCCTTCCTCCAGACCATGTCGTAAGCTTTCTCTACATCAAGGAAAACAGACAACAAAAACTCCCCATTAGCTAGGGAGTTCCGGATGTCTGTCTCCAAAGTCACAGCAGGGTCTGCAGTACACCTACGACGTCGAAACCCGCTTTGCACGGGCGAGAAAATGTTATTTTTATCGAGGAACCACAATAACCTATTATTAACCATTTTCTCCATTAATTTACCCAAGGTGGAAGTGACGTATATCAATGTAAACACAGTGAAACACATGCATCTCTAAATGTTTATTCATCATATTTGTGGCATTTTATTGTATATAGGCCAGGGGTGGAGCAGTTGGTATTTATTTTATTTTTGTTTCAGCATTTTTTGTCGAGGCGCAAAATTGGATAACCGATATATAGCCATACGTCTGGTTCCTTCATGTCATGATGACCCAGCTTCGTAGGCGGGAACTACCGGTATGTTTACCTTCCTGCAAACTTCCATCCGCCGTTGAAAGTCCAGATCTACGGAAACCAGATCTACAATAGTCGCTTTCGATCTTGGCGATGGAGAGCGTACTTCCAGATCTAGTTTTAATCATAATTGTAAAATCCATCAACTACACAGAAGAAATCTATCCATCTCCGTCCTCCCCATGCATCCAGTCGCTTAGAGACTTGTGTCTCATTAAAGCAGAAAACGAAGTGTGGCGGGTGATTCTTATCGGCACTTCTATTAGAAGAATGATAATTCCTCCATACTATGATCTCGTCACGTCCTGTGAAGTTTGGCGGGTTATTCTTCTCGGCACTTCTATTAGAAGAATGATAATTCCTCCATACCATGATCACGTCACGTCCTGTCGCTCAAATCCACTCGGGAAGCGAAGTGCTGTAACCCAAATGCCACCTTGGTAGGTAGCCAGTAATGTAACGGTTGCGCTGCAGGGCCCGGCTATAAATGATAGAGGCGCGGACCTCAGCGAAGACAAGCACAAGTGTTCCGCAGCCATCAGGCGACTTCTCCGATTTGTGCTTCTTCTGACGTACATTTTCCATTCTAAAAGTCGACTGTTTTAGTTCATCGTGCCAGAATTCTGCACGTTGATGCGTCCAGATTTCGTCAAACATATGCATATAAAAAAATCCACCAAAAGACTTCAGATCGTCTCGTATCATGTAAATAGGCGTCAAACTGGACGATCTCATTTCTATTTTCGACATATTTTTACATACTCAGTGACTCAGTGAGAGCGAATGTGGATTTTTTTTCATATTCAAATTTTAGTTGACAGATAAATAAACCCCTGTAGTGATATTCAGCACTATTGATATGAAAATTGACAGTTTTAAAGCCGGAAAATCTATCGAAAATGAAACACAATATGCCTTGCTTTCGGTAGGCCTTGAATCCAACCTCCGAACAGCCTTGTCTCTCCCATTATGCTAGGGCCTTAGATTAAATTGTGTGGGAAATGAAGAGAATCAGGGCGCACACACTTCCTCTTTTTGCACACGGACATTTCTCATGATGAGGGCTGTTCATACATTCCCTGTATTTGACTTTACTAGTATGAGCATAGTTTTCTTGTGGGGTTTTTTGACTTCTTAAAATATGTATTTTCAACAAAATTTTATTTCTATCTCATTACAAAAAAAGTTCAAATTTAACACATAAAAAAGGAAGTCTGTATGCCGAACTGAATGTCCGTGTAGCCGCCTGAATATTTATCTTTGCATGTAAAGACACGAAAGTTGATAAGTACCAATCCAGTAGTATATAAAGGTGATCTGGGCGCGCATTGACATACTTTTGTGGAGGTCACGGGGAGATCGCGTGATCGTAGAGGTCAAAGTCACTATAGTTCCGTCACGTGACCGAAAGTGACATTTGGGGGCATGCATTCCTTCGCGGTGCTGCGGTCGCTTCCGGTTCCGGCGGTGCTGCGGTCGCTTCCGGTTCCGGGAACAAGCCTCCGCGAAGAGAAAGTAGTCCCGAGATTTCAAATACGTGGGTTTTGGTGAGAATCATCTGGAATGTTCGGCAATCTTCGGCAATCTCCGGGAATATAATTTAAAGTCAGTGTTCCACTTTTTTATATTTTCGAGACAAATCCTAATTTTACATGCACCCACCCATGACTTGATCGCCCTGGAGAAGCGCTTCACAATGATACCTCACTCGACCCAATCAGACCTTTAGGGGTCCACCTCGGTCCCAAAACGTCTATTTCCATACACTTTGTCTACTGCGCATGTACAGAATGACGTCAGTTCCACGTCACATCCATCCAATCGGATGTTCCCTCACGAGTGCTTCAGTATGATACCTCACTCGAGCCAATCGAACCACTGGGGGCTCACCTAGACCCTAAAACGTCCATCCAGCGCTATTCCCCCACTACGCATGCGCACAGTGACTTTTTCAAAAGATTTCAACCAATAGCTTCGGGACCCCGCCCATCGTGTTCTTCGTGGTGAGACGTGAAAATCAAGATCCCACAACCAATACCGCTATGAGCATGTGTGGGTTTCCCATTAGGTTCAACATTGTCCACTGAGCCAGTATGGGCCTATACAGACCTCCGTGAACTTTTCAAAAAATTTCACCACTTAGCTTCTAGACCCCTCTCATCGTGTTCTACAGCTCGAGACGAAGAAAACAAGATCCCACGACCCATAGTAAAATCCACAAGAAAAAAATGACCACCCCTATACCCCATACATGCATTCCCCGTATTCCTTATGGGTTAGAGGTAAAGTCCGTGTTCCACTTTTTATATTTTCGGGACAAATCCAAATTTTACATGCACCTACCCATGACTTGATCGCCCCAGAGGAGCGCTTCACACTGATACCTCACTCGACCCAATCGGACCATCAGGGATCCACCTCGGTCCCAAAACGTCTATTTCTATAATCTTTGTCTACTGCGCATGCGCAGAATGACGTCAGTTCCACGCCTCACCCATTCCGTCGGATGCACTTTCACGCATGTTACACATTGATACCTCATTCGGCCCAATTGGACCACCAGGGGCCCCTCTCGGCCTCAAAACGTCTATTTCCATTCACTTTGTCTACTGCGCATGCGCAAAATGACGTCATATCCACGTCAAGCCCATCCCATCGGATGCTTCTCCACGTATGCTTTACAATGGTACCTCACTCGACTCAATGGGACCAATAGGGGCCCCTCTCGCCCCCAAAACGTCCACCCAGCGCTATTTACCCACTACGCATGCGTATA
>JAVTVY010038284.1:0-17039 GCA_036873755.1 Hanleya hanleyi | reverse complement strand
CTATTTCTAGGAACAGATTCGAAGTTCGTGGCAACACCTGCATCGTTGGTTCTGATTTTGGTAGGGCTAAATTGGTCAACTATGTTCAAGATAAGAAATACAAAAAGTTTTAAAACGGAAAGTATGCCAATTTTATTTGGGATTAAACCGCATTAGTCTGTTCGGAATTACCCGTGTAAAATACTAAACATTGCTGGACTCTTTTCAGTCTTTTGTGTTAGTTTTATATATCACCACGTGTCAGCAACATTTGGTCCATCTTTCTTGAAGCGTGGTCCAATTTCATTCGCATCCGCTCAGATAGGCCAGTCAAAACTAGCAATGTGATATAAAATATCACATTTAGTGGTAGTGTTGTACGTGTTGAACAATTCCCTAGAGGCTTATGCAATACCGACATTCACAGTGGGTACCAAGGCTGTTAGCATCTGTCTCTTTGTCCGTCATAGTCAAACAATATGATGTGCTCAATCGTTGACAATCAAAAAACTTGATATTGCAAGTATTGGCGACACGTCCGACATTCAGTAGTCAGCTGGCGTAGACAAAACAATTTCCGTGTCAATAATCCAAACAAACTTTTCATACGACTGTTGCCATGACTTCCAATATGCATAAAAGTAAAACGTAACACGTCTGAGTTTTCTTGACAAAAATTTCGAAGCTCGTGTCAGATTGGCATTGAGCAGAAGGCCATGAATTCACTCACCTCTGACAAAGTATGGTTCTACTCTAAATCGTCAGATAATAATCAAACGCGATCTCGGAGCACAGCTGGCACATTTGTAAATGCAGTATTGCTATACCGCTCTCTCGGTATGGTGTACTATTAAGCGAGGCAGACGCAAGCACAGTTATCAAGAATGTCTGCAGCTCTAATTAATGAAACATCACAGGCAATTTGAAGAAGAGAACCAAAGCATCAGATAGATTTTCGTTTAGTTGTTATTCGGGTAGAATAAACACAATACTATTTTAATATGGTTTTCCCCTGTTTGTGTGCTGTGAAAGTCTATTTTCTGGAAAGTGATACGGACCCAATTATACAGAGTAACTGACACGAATGAAGTCGACTGACGCCGTTCAATCCCACATCTGTGTATAGGTGTATATGTTCTTTCTCGTGGTCTTTTGGTGACCCGCACACAATGATTACAAAATTCTTATATAATATTTCTAAGATTGCACAGTCGGTCATGCCTGGAGCTACCTTTCTAATCGTGATCGCTATTAGCCAGATGTGAAAATTTCATGATTTGAACTGTTCTATACCGTGAAACCAGAGTCGTAAATCTATCAGAATTTTAAGAAATTTTGTATGAGGTTGTTTAACAGTATTACGGTATATTGCACTAGTATATGGAACAGGAGGCGATGGAGCTAGGATTCCATCGAATAGCCATGTCCATTAGTTGCTCAATGCCATTAGCGTTGGGCTGTTTTTAAACATGGAATGGTATCAAAGTACATCGATAAGCTAGGTGAATTCCAATTCAGATTGCTATCCTCCCCATAAATCAAAGGGACTTCACGACGAGCCCTTTACAGATTTTATCGAAGCTTTGGGTATCAAACATACCAAGGTTTTCTAATTATCCACCATCGATCTTGAGGTTAGTTTCATTATAGACATATAAAATGCGACACCGCGTAATTAAAGCTTGTATA
This sequence comes from Hanleya hanleyi, assembly GCA_036873755.1. Lineage (NCBI taxonomy): Eukaryota > Metazoa > Mollusca > Polyplacophora > Lepidopleurida > Hanleyidae > Hanleya > Hanleya hanleyi. The sequence goes on along the minus strand of JAVTVY010038284.1, from coordinate 15,371 downwards.
TGTGATATATTTTAACAAAACAAAACAACTTAGAAATCTATTTGATAAAACAAATATTCATAATTAACAACATCAAAAAGTTGACGATAATGAACATAATGTTTCACTGGCGTCGTTGAATATCTTTTCACTTCCATCTCCCACGTAACTAGCTGATGTCAATGTACATGGATCCCTTACAGTTATACTCATATGTATATCACTATCACAACCCTCGTATTTTGCAATCAGCATGCTATATATATCGCAAAATTTGAGAAACATTAAGAGGAGCCTGTCTTTTACTGTATTGCAAGCAATGAAGCGGAAAATCTTCCAGGATACCTACTGAATCGAAGAGATATCAAAACTTTTCCGCAAACCAGTAATTCCCCTTCAAATAAGCTTTTTGCAGAAACAATGGTGAAATTATATTCCGATACAGTACTGCTACAGATGGAATATATTCCATAAGTATCCGGTTGATACAAATATGATTCTGAAATATCAGTATACCAAATGAGTCAACGGAAATACAATGTTGTCCTGGGGTTACCGGAGTGCTTTCAAAACAAACTGATCTCATTATACGCGGTTTCTAACCGTAGAAAATATATAAAGCTATATGCGCCTGATATGCCTTTGTCTAGTGCTAAACAGACCAGGTATAGTACAGATCTAGTAGAATATAACGAATGATGTGTTTGGGTATCTCTATCATGTTCGTCCCTGTCAAATAAGACCGGATGGGTTTAGTCGGCGGATCCTCCAAATCTCAGCTTTCCATGATACCAACACACAAACCTGTCCACTGGGTATTTTTTCATGGATTATTCTTAGGAAAACTATGAATATAGACTTTTTTCTTTCAAATGAGGACTTTTAACTAAAATACTTCCATTACACAGTTTCCAAATTCCCTTCGGCTTCAAATTTGTGAAAACGAGATTCTCGGGACTGTCAACAAGGACTAACTTTCGCTATCTCTACAGTATAACAGGAGTCAAAATATTAGGAGACAAACCTCCAATCCAGTTATACATGCCTACGAATCCTGGTGTTTAACGGGACTTGGTATTATTCCCGTTTATAAATATTGTAACATACATGTACCTCAGCCTTGAAAATAATGTACAGGACATCAGCCTATCACCTATGATGGCATCAGACCTTCAAACGCGCGATATCTAAATATGAAGAGGGGCTATCTCGTTTTTATTTGCAGGGAGTTTATTAGAAATGTGAGATGCTTATTGTCAGGCTTGATACCCGGATGAATTTTGCACTCGGCACTCTCCGTTCTGGGAAGGACAATGAAATACGATGGGGGATTCATCATTATTAGTCCATATGTAATCAAGGCACAGCTTAGCATCTGTGTAAGAAACTACTGTCCACAAAATGCCTAACAGCATGAATCAGTCCCAAATATTCTACTTTTAGTATTTTTCTTAGAATTAATAATATCTCTAGACCAATAAGTATCGACTCGGCCAATCTTCGCGAGTGGGTACTGCCTCTCGAAAGTCAGATTTGAAGCTTATACAGACAGAAACATCTTTCTACGTGGAAACCCATATACACCCCAAACTCACAAAACATGTAATCAAGTTTAATCAAGTCGAAACAGTTTCGAGGAGACAGGCGCCAAAAACATAGTATTTATTTTAATGAATCGCCACGAAGACACAAACATATTTCATTGTTGAGCCCTCAGGCTGCTGATCGGAATGGGGGATACAGCAAGCCAAAATAATATCAGGATTGTATTGTTCTAAATCGATCTATATCCTGGCGCATCTTGCAGGCAGTCACCTCAAGTTGAGGTCGTTGGTGCTGACGAAGCTGATTAAAATGCGTATTTATCGAAGAGCTTCTCAATTGCCGTCTGCCAATAATCAACCAAATGTGACTACTACGAATCGAGAGCACTTGTGTATCAATGGAATCAGCAAGTCAAATCCGTATTTGCTGGGATAAATTACACGTGCGTTCGAAATTGCTTTCTCGGTGATTGTTAGGGACCTCTTAGGTATCTGGGAGCATTGATGTAATTGAATAGCCAGCTAGGTAGGGTTTATTCTTCAACCGAACAACACCTAAGAGATACTACTTTCGAGCGGATATCCTCAGGTCTTCCTCCAATTAAACACTTTCTTAAACTCTGCCTTATGTTAATAGTTTTAGTGCTAATGCCTTAGACTAACAATATTAACTTCTTCAGAGATGGTATCAACTTCTGTGATTTCACATGGTCCGAGAGAAAATATTACGAACATGAGAACTAATGGACGTTTTTTTTTTAAATGTGAGATTAATCTCATTTTGGTGGAAAGCAGCAACTAAATAATCTAGCTATCGGTTGTTTTCCCGTATTTGCTCAAATAATGGGTATTTCCACAAATCTTTTGACACCAATAAGACACGAATCTAGCGGTTCAGCTAGACTTCAACTAACTTGAACGGTGCCTGAAGGGGAAAAAATTGTATCGAGCCTATACGTACTCTTTTATATACTAATGCCATACTGTTTGAACTATTTCTTCCATCGTCCGGATATAGCTATATGAATTATTACATTGCATCATGTAACCACTCGAAGATGTATTTCCTTTTCTTGAATCAGCTCATTCATAAAACGGTTATGTAAACAGGGTCATCATTTCATTCGTGTAATTTTGATTTGGCGCATGTGCGTATATTGGACAGTCATTCATCAGATGCATACTATCTTCAGTTATGCGTTGACCTGAATGATGCACGAAAATGGTCCTTATGCTCTGATGGACCCATTATTAACACGGAGAGACCGTGCATTGAAAAAAAAGCTGTAGAACAATTAGCAATAGAATAGCGTCTACAACCCTTATTGCATCAGACGTCGGTTATTAACCTTCGACTTAACCCTACCAGACCTGGGGAGGGGGCATTATGGCCCTCCCTACCAAACTTTCTCACCTATCTCCGGAACGACAAAACAATGAAAGCTGACCATCCGTGACTTCTTACGTTATCATACTGGGATAATTTTAAACCTATTTGCATAACCCCCCGAGTAGAGGATCATGGGTAAATTCAAGATGGGGGCCATGTGGGGTACCAGAAAAGTGATGTTTTTGTCATTTTTCATCAAAATACCTGCATTTCTTCGAGGAAAATTGGGCAAAATCTATTTTATTTATAATCAGACCATCATTTACTAATTTATCCCTCATTTTTTGCCAAAAAAACACAGCAATAATAAAATCGAATAATCTGACTGAAAAATCACTGACGTCACTGTGACGTCATTAAGGCGACCATCTTGGATTTGTTTACGTTTCCTGTAAACCCCCAAAAGCCCAAGCCAGATATGGTTACTAGAGATACATGTATGATGGACGCTTCCTTTTAATTATATGTATTTGGCCAGGGCACAGTGAATCTTGAGACTAGGTTAAAGCAGATCCTTCGAAGACGAGTAGTTAGGATATTGAACGCATTGGATATTGAATGTTCTGTTCCGATAAACAGCCTGAACATGGAGAAAGGAAAGTCTTGTTCATTCACAACAATAATTCCCAGATTTTAAGAAGTAGGTACTCACACGCTTGATATCAAAACGCCGGAATCTGATGTTATTCTTCAGCAAGCCCTCACGAATCAGTTTCATTATCAGACAAACATGGCAATAAGTCAGCTCAAGTGATTGAGTCAGAACTTAATAAATTTCATATCACCAATCATATCCAATATAACAGAGAAGGCAAATAACCATGAAGAAGGATCAAATTGTTCAGATGCCTTCGCAGATACATAACCATTTGTCCCCCAGATCGGCTTGTAAAACCGCTCGCCTTCGCCAGCTTGACTACCATAATCAGATTTGTGAGTATATTCCTTGAGACAGGTGTGGGTAAATTCCTTGAGACAGAGTTTGACCCGAGGCACCAGCGGTGCTTCAAATCCTCAGTCCCCTAATTGTCCACAAGAAGATGTTTCATGAGTGTACAATGTTGGAGTCTGGATGCATAGCATAGGATTACGACATTTACGACATGAACAACCGGTTGGCCCATTAGACTAAATACAATTAATATCTGGCTTCACGGGCACTTCTTTAAAATGATGAGGGAGGGAGGACTTTTAGCCCACCATCATCAGATGGTGGGCTATTCAAATCGCTTTTCGTCCGTGGTCCGTCGTCCGTGGTCCGTCCGTCAGTCCGTCCGTAAACAATTCTTGTTATCGCGATTTCTCAGGAACTACTTTATGGATCTTTCTCAAATTTGGTACACAGGTTCCCCTTGAGGTCTAGTTGTGCAAGATACCTTTTCTGGTCCGATTCGAAAATCCAATATGGCCACCAGGCAGCCATCTTGGATTTCCCCATGAAACCCTGTTATCGCGATTTCTCAGGAACTACTGCATGGGTCTTTCTCAAATTTGGTACACAGGTTCCCCTTGGGGTCTAGTTGTGCAAGATACCTTTTCTGGTCCGATTCGAAAATCCAATATGGCCACCAGGCAGCCATCTTGGATTTCCCCATGAAACTTTGTTATCGTCATTTCTCAGGAACTACTGCATGGATCTTTCTCAAATTTGGTACACAGGTTCCCCTTAGGGTCTAGTTGTGCAAGTTACCCTTTTTGGTCTGATTCGAAAATCCAATATGGCCACCAGGCAGTCATCTTGGATTTCCCCATGAAACCTTGTTATCGCGATTTCTCAGGAACTACTGCATGGATCTTTCTCAAATTTGGTACACAGGTTCCCCTTGGGTTCTAGTTGTGCAAGATACCTTTTCCGGTCCGTTTCGAAAATCCAATGTGGCCACCAGGCAGCCATCTTGGATTTCCCCATGAAACCTTGCTATCGCGATTTCTCAGGAACTACTGCATGGATCTTTCTCAAATTTGGTACACGGATTCTCCTTGGGGTCTACTTGTGCAAGATACCCTTTTTGGTCCGATTCGAAAATCCAATATGGCCACCAGGCAGCCATCTTGGATTTCCCCATGAAACCCTGTTATCGCGATTTCTCAGGAACTCCTGCATGGATCTTTCTCAAATTTGGTACACAGGTTCCCCTTCGGGTCTAGTTGTGCAAGGTGCCTTTTCTGATCCGATTCGAAAATCCAAAATGGCCACCAGGCAGCCATCTTGGATTTCCCCATGAAACTTTTTTATCGTCATTTCTCAGGAAGTACTGCATGGATCTTTCTCAAATTTGGTACACAGGTTCCCCTTAGGGTCTAGTTGTGCAAGATACCTTTTTCGGTCCGAATCGAAAATCCAATATGACCACAAGGCAGCCATCTTGGATTTCCCCATGAAACCTTGTTATCGCGATTTCTCAGGAACTACTGCATGGATCTTTCTCAAATTTGGTACACAGTTTCCCCTTAGGGTCTAGTTGTGCAAGATACCCTTTTTTGTCCGATTCGAAAATCCAATATGGCCACCAGGCAGCCATATTGGATTTCCCCATGAAAATTTATCGTCATTTCTCAGGAAGTACTGCATGGATCTTTCTCAAATTTGTTACACAGGTTCTTTTTGGTGTCTAGTTGTGCAAGATATTTTTCCCCGTCCGATTTGAAAATCCAGTATGGCCACCTGGCAACCATCTTGGATTTCTCCATGAAACTTTATCGTCATTTCTCAGGAACTACTGCAAGGATCTTTCTCAAATTTGGTACACAGGTTCCCCTTAGGGTCTCGATATGCAAGATGCCTTTTTCGGTCCGAATCGAAAATCCAATATGGTCACCAGGCGGCCATCTTAGACTTCCCCATGAGATTTTGTTATCATGATTTCTCAGGAAGTACCGCCTGGATCTTTCTCAAATTTGATACACAGGTTCCCCTTGTGGTCCAGTTGTGCAAGGTGCCTTTTCTGATCCGATTCGAAAATCCAAAATGGCCACCAGGCAGCCATCTTGGATTTCCCCATGAAACTTTTTTATCGTCATTTCTCAGGAAGTACTGCATGGATCTTTCTCAAATTTGGTACACAGGTTCCCCTTAGGGTCTAGTTGTGCAAGATACCCTTTTCAGTCCGAATCGAAATCGAATATGGCCACAAGGCAGCCATCTTGGATTTCCCCATGAAACCTTGTTATCGCGATTTCTCAGGAACTACTACATGGATCTTTCTCAAATTTGGTACACAGGTTTCCCTTGGGGTCTAGTTGTGCAAGATACCTTTTTTGGTCCGATTCGAAAATCCAATATGGCCACCAGGCAGCCATATTGAATTTCCCCATGAAAATTTATCGTCATTTCTCAGAAAGTACTGCATGGATCTTTCTCAAATTTGGTACACAGGTCCCCCTTGGTGTCTAGTTGTGCAAGATACCTTTCCTGGTCCGATTTGAAAATCCAGTATGGTCACCAGGCGGCCATCTTAGACTTCCCCATGAGATTTTGTTATCATGATTTCTCAGGAAGTACCGCCTGGATCTTTCTCAAATTTGATACACAGGTTCCCCTTGTGGTCCAGTTGTGCAAGGTGCCTTTTCTGATCCGATTCGAAAATCCAAAATGGCCACCAGGCAGCCATCTTGGATTTCCCCATGAAACTTTTTTATCGTCATTTCTCAGGAAGTACTGCATGGATCTTTCTCAAATTTGATACACAGGTTCCCCTTAGGGTCTCGATATGCAAGATGCCCTTTTCGGTCCGAATCGAAAATCCAATATGGTCACCAGGCGGCCATCTTAGACTTCCCCATGAGATTTTGTTATCATGATTTCTCAGGAAGTACCGCCTGGATCTTTCTCAAATTTGATACACAGGTTCCCCTTGTGGTCCAGTTGTGCAAGATACCTTTTCTGGTCCGATTCCAAAATCCAATATGTCCATCAGGCGGCCATCTTGGATTACCCCATGAAACATTGTTATTGTGATTTCTCAGGAACTACTGCATGGATCTTTGTTAAATTTGGTACACAGGTTCTCGTCTAGTTGTGCAAGATACCTTTTATGGTCTTCGAAAATCCAATATGGCCAACAGGTGACCATCTTGGATTTTCCCATGCAACTTTGTTATCGTGATTTCTCAGGAAGTACTGCATGGATCTTTCTCAAATTTCGTACACAGGTTCCTTTTATGGCCTAGTTGTGCAACATATCTTTTTCGGTCCGAATCGAAAATCCAATATGGCCACAAGGCGGCCATCTTAACTTTCCCCTTGAAACATTGTTATCGTGAATTCTCAGGAAATATTTCATGGATATTTCTGAAATTTGATACACAGGTCCCACAGAGTTGTGACATTGCATCACAAGAGTCGGCAGATCAAACGGTGGGGCACATTCTATATATTGACTATAGAGAATATCCATACCTTCACCCTCCATATCAAGGAGTTCAAATTATTCGGAATTAAAATGTATTTCTTCAAATTTTAAATCAGTTTTCTTCAGTCCATGCAGTAGCAAGTGAACTGCTCCATCCTTTCGTCTGCCGGCGGGTCGGCTACATGAAGGGACGTCACTCTTGTGACTCACTGTCACAACTCGATAACTGTAGACTACTGCATGTTTCGATCCAAAGGAGATAATCAGGATTCAGGCACTTTCGAAGTTTCAACATTACTGCGCGGACCGGATCCCTTCAGTATTAAGTATTGTACCATCTTACTATTTTCGAGCATGGTATCTTTAAAGAGATATCTCAAACTAGCCCAGTAAACAGAACAGAATTAGCATTCGTTCCTAATTATAAAATCTTAAGTATGTTTCATAGCTCATGCCAAAGTGTCAAAGAGATTGGTCCTCGCTTCCAGTACCCAATGATGACACGTGCAAAAAAATAAATAAATAAAAATACTACAAAACAAAGGCGAAGGATCCTCCGTACATGTACATTCACTTTCAGACTAACTTTGCTCATTTCTCTTGTATTATAACAACCGATATAAGTACAGTTTCTAGAAATCTTGAAACTCCTGAAACTTAGATTATATCTTGGTGTTTTTCAGTGTCCCTTTTCCGATCTTTTTCGCTCAGATTCGAAATTCTGTAAACAAAATTACAAATCAATCGTTTGTTCTTGGTAACAATGGACAAAAATATCCTCTAGTCATTAGCTTACAATTATCAGACAATGGTGGGCGCCAAGATCCTTCAGGATCTCTGGTTTATCATTTTTTTTTATTTACCCAATGCTCAAACAAATATCCATCTTTTCTGGAAAACCGATGCAGAAGTTTTATACAATTTACATGAAACCAACTATCTTTTTGAGTTCAAGAAGGGTCGCCCTTCAAAAGTACTATTTCCTGTAAATAAAACAAAATATCAAACAAGTCTTTGACTCAATGTTCAAGAGTATACATTTTGCAAATTTGATAGAGAAATGTAAAAAAGAAACGAAGAAGAAACTGCTTTTAGGGTTGCCTAAATTTGAAACCCTGCCTTTGAAGCTAAGAACTTATTTTAATCAGCCTAGGTATTCTTGTGATAAGGAGTACACATCACTAAGCTGAGAAAAATATCGTGACAAGGTATTCACATGATACATACCAAGTTGTGATCTTATTGCCCTGGCCTGAAACTGTGCCCTTTTCCGTGTGAATTCTGTTCGTTGTGGGGTTGCAGAGATCTCAAAATAAATGCCGGATTGTTCTCACATTGTTCATCATTGTCCTAGAATAGCTTTCACTCATCGGCGTTCGAGGATGCGTTTGGTAGTTGTTGTTGTTGTTGTTGTACAGCAAATTACTTTAGTTATCAAATTCGATTGCGAGATTCATTTCAAGTACGATTGATTCTTCTTAAAATAGTTTCATTCGATGACTCAGCAGATATAGCAAGTAAATACTGAGTTTAATATTTAGGTTATCATAAATAAAGCCAGCAACGTAGATCCAATGTTGTTGTTGTACATGTATATCTGTAAATCCACTCTCGAAACTGATGATGAGTAATCTTTGGTGCAACACAAATGTCTTGGAGATTTTTAGCCCATCATCACCAGATGGTGGGCTGTTCAAATCACTTTTCGTCCGTGGTCCGTCGTCCGTCCGTCAGTCCGTCCGTCCGTCGTCCGTCCGTAAACAATTCTTGTTATCGCGATTTCTCAGGAACTACTGCATGGATCTTTGTCAAATTTGGTTCACAGGTTCCCCTTGGGATCTAGTTGCGCAATATACCTTTTTCGGTCCGAATCGAAAATCCAATATGGCCACCAGGCAGCCATCTTGGATTTCCCCATGAAACATTGTTATCGTCATTTCTCAGGAAGTACTGCATGGATCTTTCTCAAATTTGGTATACAGGTTCCCCTTAGGGTCTAGTTGTGCAAGATACTTTTTCTGGTCCGATTCGAAAATCCAATATGGCCACCAGGCAGAATTTCCCCATGAAACTTTGTTATCGTCATTTCTCAGGAAGTACTGCATGGATCTTTCTCAAATTTGGTACACAAGTTCCCCTTAGGGTCTAGTTGTGCAAGATACCTTTTTCGAACCGAATCAAAAATCCGATATGGCCAACAGGCGGCCATCTTGGATATCCCCATGAAATCTTGTTATCTCGATTTCTCAGGAACTACTGCATGGATCTTTCTCAAATTTGGTACACAGGTTCCTCTTGGGGTCTAGTTGTGCAAAATACCTTTCCTGATCCGATTCGAAAGTCCAATATGGCCATCAGGCAGCCATCTTGGATTTCTCCATGAAAACTTGTTATCGCGATTTCTCAGGAACTGCTGCACGGATCTTTCTCAAATTTGGTACACAGGTTCCCCTTGGGGTCTAGTTGTGCAAGATACCTTTTCTTGTCCGATCCGAAAATCCAATATGGCCACCAGACAGCCATCTTGGATTTCCCCATGAAACATTGTTATCGTCATTTCTCAGGAACTACTTCGTGGATCTTCCTCAAATTTGGTACACAGGTTCCCCTTGGGGTCTACTTGCGCAAGATACCTTTCCTGATCCGATTCGAAAATCCAATATGACCATCAGGCAGCCATCTTGGATTCCCCATGAAACTTTATCGTCATTTCTCAGGAAGTACTGCATGGATCTTTCTCAAATTTGGTACACAGGTTCCCCATGTGGTCCAGTTGTGCAAGATGCCTTTTCTGGTCCGATTCCAAAATCCAATATGTCCATCAGGCGGCCATCTTGGATTTCCCCACGAAACTTTGTTATTGCGATTTCTCAGGAACTACGTCCTGGATCTTTGTCAAATTTGGTACACAGGTTCCCCTTGTCTTCTGGTTGTGCAAGATACCTTTTCTGGTCCGATTCGAAAATCCAATATGGCCACCAGGTGGCCATCTTGGAATTTCCCATGCAACTTGGTTATCGTGATTTCTCAGGAAGTACCGAAGGGATCTTTCTCAAATTTGATACATACGTTCTCCTTGGGGTCTAGTTGTGCAAAATACCTTTTTTCGTCCGATTCAAAAATCCAATATGGCCACCAGGCACCCATCTTGGATTTCCCAATGAAACTTTGTTATCGTGATTTCTCAAGAAGCACTTCATGGATCTTCCTCAAATTTGGTACACAGGTTCTTCTTGTGGCCCTGTTGTGCAAGATACCTTTTTTTGGTCCGATTCGAAAATCCAATATGGCTGCCAGGTGTCCATCTTGAATTTCCTCTTGAAATATTGCTATCGTGAATTCTCAGGAAATATTTCATGGATCTTTCTGAAATTTGGTACACAGGTTCCACTGGGGCCTAGTTGTGCAAGATACCTTTTTGGTCCGATTCGAAAATCCAAGTTACGCTTCAAATTAATACGGTATTCCCGAGTTGTGACGTTGCATCACAAGAGTCGGCGGATCAAACGGTGGGGCATATTCTATATATTGACTGTAGAGAATATCCATATCTTCACCTTCCCTATCAAGGAGTTCAAATAATTCAGAATTAAAATGTATTTCTTCAAATTTTAAATCAGTTTTCTTTAGTCCATGCAGTTGCAAGTGAACTGCCCCACCCTTTCGTCTGCCGGCGGGTCGGCTACATGAAGGGACGTCACTCTTGTGACACAACGTCACAACTCGACAACTGTAGACTCGATCCAAGGGAGATAATCAGGATTCAGACACTTTCAAAGTTTCAACATTACTGCGTGGACCGGATCCTTTCAGTATTAAGTATTGTACCATCTTACTATTTTCGAGCATGGTATCTTAAAAGAGATATCTCAAACTAGCCCAGTAAACAGAACAGAATTAGCATTCGTTCCTAATAATAAAATCTTAAGTATGTTTCATAGCTCATGCCAAAGTGGCAAAGAGATTTGTCTTCGCTTCCAGTACCCAATGATGACGCGCGCAAAAAACAAAACAAAACGAAGACGAAGGATCCTCCATACATGTACATTCACTTTCAGACTAACTGTGCTCATTTCTCTTGTACTATAACAACCGACATAAGAACAGTTTCTAGAAATCTTGAAACTCCTGAAACTTAGAAAGATTATATCTTGATGTTTTCCAGTGTCACTTTTTCGATCTTTTTCGCTCAGATTCTTTGTTCTTAGTAACAATGGACAAAAAGATCCTCTTGTCATTAGCTTACAATTATCGGACAATGGTGGGCGCCAAGATCCTTCAGGATCTCTCGTTCGCTAGATGCTACTTGTTCAATTGTACTCGACAAAATACAGTACGTTTGGTGGCGGGTGGGAATACGGCCCTCTTATTGGGAAGGCTCTAAAAGGTCCACTGATGATCCAACGTGAAGGCAATAGTGCCGCGAATAGATATCAAACACTAATAATTATAGTTTTTCACAAATTACAAGTGAAGCGTAATAAAAGCAAATTGAGTACATGAAAATTCATCAGAAGAAGAGGTTGTAGAGATTTAAGTTGGAGTTTTAAACTTTAAACATTTCCCGGCACATTAAAGCTCAATCCACTATGTGATTATATCTCCTGTGTTCCCTGAGAGTGGAAACACATTTTTGTTTAATGTAGATTTTTCTAGATCAGGGAAAGTGATTGCAATATTCCATGGATATTTAAAAAGTAGAATGGAAGACAACATTGTTGAATACAGGAAAAGTATTATGTAAATGATCCGATCACCACTATATTTTAGAAACCCAAAGTAGATAAAAGTGGAATCAAAGCACGATATAGATGGACATTAAAATGGACGAACGGACGGAAGGCAGACGAGCATCGGACCAATAAAACATACAAATGCACATCTACAGATTACATGCTAAATTGGCCAGAAGTTTCGTCGACCTGCCTTTAGTAGTTACCAAGATATGGAGTTTTAACGAACGAGATGGGACAGACGAGCGGACAGACGGACTGATTGGGCGGCAACATTACCCCAGTACCCAATTTGGATGAGGGGTATAAACCACCTCCCGAGTTTTTAAACCCTGCTCAGGGGTATGCATGCACAATTCGGGAGTACTAGGGGCGAAAACTCCTAGGTTAAACATTTCCGGTCCAAACTTTGAGGATAACGCAAGCCTGTCCTTATAGTTCCGGTCGAAATTCTGAGGACAGACTTGTTTGCCCGATAAGCACGATTGCCGAGGACGGTTTTGTGCAGGCACTTTGAACGTGAAGACGAGACGTGCTGAGGATTCTAAGTATAAGCCCTCGCTTCAAAGTTGTAGGCAATAATTAGAACTTCGTTACAACTTACTTCAGATTATCCAGCACCAAGCGTCGATTGTGATGGTGCTGTAAACTGAACTGAAGGGGCCCCTCTCTCGTTCCAGTCTGCTGTGGGTATCCACAGCCATGCAGGTACGAGGATATTAGAAAAATGGGATTAGGGCATATATGCGTGGTGTTGGAACTCAGCTGTGATCCGCATCTGAGAAAAACAACATAATCCGTAGCCTCAATGTGAATGTACCCTTAAAACCACACAGAAACGTAAGTTCATAATCGTATGTAAATTTTAGGTAACATCTTGCATGTGAACCGTTATTCCCTTTTTTTTCATGTCAATGGTCATTTATTACCGAGTGAATGTTTAACATTTCTGCCTTGAGTATAGCCCTTGGGCAGACATGTTACAATTTGGCTAGTTCTTGATACTCCAAAAATAGGAATAAAATAAAGGCAGCGAATATTGTTCCGTAAAAATTGACGAATAGCGCGATCGGTCTTTTCATCCTTGGGCGAAAGTCATGGTAGTACGCATGCGCAAATCCGTCTAGCATGCTAAGGATATATATCATGATCGCGGTATTTTACAGTTCTGTTGAGCAGTTTAGGCATCCTACTTTTCTATTTAATACCACTAAAATCTATTGGCCTTCAAAACTATGAATTGTCAAGGTAGTAAACATTTCGAGAATGTATCACCAATTACTTGGAAGCTACTTTGGTTCAATATTTCCATTCTTGCATGCTGATTTTGTTCGGAAGTTACTGGCTGAATTAGATCTACTCGGGGCTTGGCGCGATTTCCATTGTCAGTGGCGATATGCATCGGTCCAAGTATAAGGCGGGTATTCTCTCCCGTTACCGTAGAACGTGGCCTTACGCCAGTTGTGTAGATCATTTGATACTTAATTATCTCGACGAAGTTGTTACATTTATGTTGTCCAAGCGAAATAAAATACCCGCAAGCTAGGGGAGGAAATCTGAGGACGGGCGGAATTCTCAGGATACGGAGCTGGCAATTCCGAGTACAGGCGGAACTCGGAGGACAGGTCAACGTTATTCTCAGAGTTCCGGCCGGATACTACACTGGCACGCGTGCCACAACATGATTGGAGATGTATACAAACAGCTGTTCGTTTCGCGTTTCACAGTATTGATTGGTAAATTATGGCAGGAATACCACTAAATTGTTTATATTTTTGAAACGATCACCAGAAAATTGTTTGAGTTTTTTCTTACGTAAAAGTCATTATGTGAACCTGAATGGTGCCATCTACATATTCATGTGATTGATCTGAGGTTAAACTTCTTGTATTTCATAAAGATCCTTCTCGCCAAACTCAAACTGTACCGGAAATGTGAATAACACTTTCTTCTGATTTCTTAAAGTCCACCAAATATAACTGGGGACAAAAAGGGCTATCAGCTTTTTGAAAGGGTTTTATGATGTTTTTAACCCTGGACGTAACATATTATGATTTCCCAACCCGGATTACGATCCGGATAAATTATATATCAAATCGGCAGGTACGACATCCATTAGTTTTCCACATTTTCGAGTCAATACTCCGGTATCTTTCTAAACCCCTTAGCATATATTACTGTATAAAACGAAAAGATGGGTTAATCCATCAATGTCTTTCTTCTTATCATAATTTGGGAAAGCAATATCTACAACAAGAAAGTAATTCTCTAGTGGGGCACATATTTTCATAAACTCTCTTTCGCGCTATCCACTTCGGTGTTTGTTCACGGTATAGTGTATATAAAAAAGAATGCAATGGTAGAAGAGCTTATGAGAGGGTGTCATCGTATGGCTATGCCCTGTAGCTGTGCCATACCGTTAGCTGTTGACTGTTTTCAAATTAGGAAAGATATCTTAATGTCAATCGATACGCAAGGGGAATGGTGATTTAGAGTGTTACCCACACCAGAAATTCCAGAAAGGTCTATCGAAGTTTCCCAATTAGTGAACGAGGTCACTGCGTCTTTTACTGGGGTCATCATCGATCGTAATGTACAAACAGTAGACACTGTCTTCTTGTAATTAGATCCACTATAAACATCTAGCATGCGATCCCAAACAATTCTAAATTGTATGGGATATATTACAACTCTACAATCAACTACAGAAATATATTTTGATAAAAAAAATACCCAAAGTAAAGGACATCAAAGAGTTCGCTGACTTGACTGAAAATGATTGTACTTCACCCTTCCGAGTAGCTCATTCCGATTCACATGGCTCCAATGCCTGACGTTGATATACGTTGATAAACTACCCCAACACTGAATTGGTGAAAATGTGATAACTTGCCGTAGACCGGTTCATTAAGAACTAGTTCGATATCTAGATATCCTATATCTCGTGCTAAAAAGACCAAGGTGCAGATGTAGTGAAGAACAGGAATAAGGAACTTGCAGCTTCCCAAGATACCAACACAAGAAAGGTCATTTTTCACGGATTATTGCAAAGAAGACTATGAACATACATTTTTTTTAATCTCAAGTGAGGCAAGACATGATGTACTGATTGAAATACTTCCATCACGGCCTCGAAATTTCCTTCATGTAAAAACGAGATCCGCGAGCTAGGACTCAAATTTCATACACAAACTACATAAACTCATACAGACACAGATAACGATACATGGCGCTTGAAGGGCCATGATATCGAGTTATATATTCTCCACTTCTATAGAGATAGCTTGTGTTATCTAACAAACTTTTACATACCTACATGGATTTATGGATTTTGGATCCCCTCCCCCAACCATTGTTTTAAATAGTAAAATAT
>JAVTVY010038283.1:0-16478 GCA_036873755.1 Hanleya hanleyi | reverse complement strand
CTGTATATAAACTGGACACATAATTAGAATTTCATCTCATTCCGTGATCATCATCAAGTATATTACTTAAATTCGCCTTCGCCTTTCGCCGGTATGGGAGATCACCCTGCTAGTCGCCTTCGGAAACAATCTCGCCTTGACTATCGCCAACTGCACGCCATCGGGCAGACTCATGCTAGTAATGTAATAGAGTCTGATGAAGAGATTATGAATACTTCACAAGATGACAGGCCTTTACTTGGTGCTGGCTATAGCACAGGAGGTCTTTTATCACGCACCAACCGTGGAATGCTTCGGAAGCCGGTACCACGAATGCAAACGTTGGACATTCGTTCATCTGCTAATGATCTTCATTCAGTACTCGATCGGGAGCTAGCCGATCTCCAGCAACAAAAAGCTGAATTGGAGCGACAGGTTGCTGATGCCAGCCAACGACAGGAAATCATTGATCTACGGAATGAGGTTCGTCATCTGTCGACTCAACTTCAGGACATGAGTGTCAGAAGTCAAACGCCCCCACAAACAATGGTTCATACTGAGGTTCATCCGCCCCGCACACGTGAAAAACGAACAGCAAAAGACCTTAGGAAGCGGACAGACCTAGCCATGATGGCCGACTCGAGGATTGCAGCCGTTATTCCGCTGGGTGAAGATTCGGAGGATTCGGACGGAGGTAAGCCTTATCATGCCCGCTACGCCAAACCCAAGCTAAAATCTGGAAAAGATATCCAACTGACGGATCACGTGGTCAATCCGCAGCACTGGCCGCACACACATTTAAGCTTGCATTTTATTAGTCGGAAGATCACATATGAAGAGCTCAGCCAAGCTCAATTTGTGGCTGGGTTTGTTGCCATATTGGAGAAACTGTCACCTGAAAGTGTGGAATATAAGTGCCGGCTGGCACATTTACGGAAGCTAATGTACCACGCTTGTTCTCGACCATGGTCCACGGTGCTAAACTTCCATTCCGCTGTGCTCATAGAGATTGAACGGGGCACTCTTCATTGGGGCGAGTCCTTCGCCGAGCTGGAGTCTTTCATTGTACATGCACGTGCTGGAGAACGATATGTTAATCCTGCGGGTCATGCCGCCAATCGGGGAAGAACATTCGAGATAGTTGGACGTCGCTTCTGTAAACCCTGGCAATCCGGTGAATGTCGTGAAGACAAAAAAGTTCACCGGGGTCGTGTTTCGGGCGTGGAGACTGATGTGTCGCATATGTGTGCTTACTGCTGGGTTACGGACAAAGTCGAACGTGGACACCCAGAGTCTGCATGTGTTAAAGCACGTGGTAAGCCGCACTGACATACGCCATGTCCTAATGTACCACTGCTTGTGACTGATATACCTATGTCACCATCTTCGCCGGATAGATCACCATTATCATCGTCATCGCTCGCGCCTGCACACTCGCCCACTCCGACGCCTACTTCAACGCCTACGCCATCATTTACACCATCGACTACGCCGTCACCAGTGACATCGCCTACGCCAACGCCTACTCCATCGCTATTGTCTACGCCTACGCCGTCGCCAACGCCCACGCCATCGCCATCGCCTACGGCATCACCTATGTCATCGTTTATAACATCGCCCCCGCCCGTACCTTTATCGCCTAACGTTTCCTCTCCATCATTGCATTCGGATGACACCCCGTCATCAGCCCGTCCATATGTTGACATTTCAGCCATTCATGATTTAATCAGGCACTCGGGCCGACCCAATGTGGAACTGTGTCAGATCCCAGTGTACTCGAACTGGAACATTTCAGTGTTACGTCATTTGTTAGAGCACTATGAAGATCCCCGTGTTGTTGATCTGTTACATTACGGTTTTCCAGTCGGATACGTTGCAGGAGTATTGCCATCTTGTGCCAGCTCTCGCACACATCAGGGTGCTCTGAACTTTCCTACCGCCGTGGACAGTTGCCTAAAAACAGAACTTGCTTATGGCGCCACGATTGGGCCATTTAGCGAGAATCCACTCTGTTGTCCTTTGACCCTCTCACCACTTAACACAGTTGATAAAGACAATGGGACCAAAAGACGCGTGATTCTGGACTTGAGCTGGCCGCTGGGAAGCTCTGTTAACGATGGGATCAGTACATCTACCTATCTGGGTGAGGTCACATTGTCATATCCAACTGTGGATGATCTGTTGGACATTATTCGAGAGAAAGGCCGTGGATGTCTCCTTTTCAAACGTGATCTACGCCGTGCATATCGACAAATACCAGTTGATCCGGGTGATATTCATCTCCTAGCATACCGCTGGAGAGAGTCCATCTATATTGACACAGTGTTTCCTTTTGGTCTGAGATCGGGCGCATATGTTTGTCAGCGTGTTACTGACTCTCTCTGTTATATTGCCCAACAACAAGGCGTTTCATGTGTAAATTACCTCGATGACTTTGGCGGTGCTGATACGCCTGATAAGGCAAATCAGTCCTTTCGGACACTTGAACATGTATTTCACGTTACTGGGGCTGAAGAGGCTGAGGACAAAGCCTGGCCTCCGAGCCCTGTTATGCCGTTCCTCGGTGTCGAAATAGATACCTTAACCATGGAAATGAGAGTACCGCCAGACAAGCTGAGAGAACTTCTTACCCTGTTGCCAGACTGGCTCACAAGACGTTCAGCCTCCAAAAGACAATTACAGTCGTTGATTGGGAAACTGGCTTTCATCGCCAGGTGCGTCAATCCAGGGCGGCTGTTTATCGCACGGCTTTTGGATCGTGTCCGTGGCTTGGCGCATAATCACCATCACCTCTACCTCAATAATGAGTTCCGGAAGGATATTCAGTGGTGGCTCAGCTTCCTGCTCCAGTATAATGGTGTATCAATCATTAAAATGGAACCCTGGGCAGATGCAGATGCTACATTCTGTACTGATGCGTGTCTGACTGGATGTGGGGGGTGGTGTGAAGATGCTTTCTTCCATATAGCTTTCCCTGAAGAGATTACACAAGATCTCCCCATCGCGGTCCTCGAGTGCTATGCGATTGTGGCTGCCGTCAAACTATGGGGGCATAAGTGGCGCGGTATGCGCATTACGGTGGGCTGTGATAACATTGCCGTCGTCACTGTGCTAAGCTCTGGAAGAGCTCGACATCCTACTCTCTTGAGTTGTCTCCGTGAGCTCTGTTATTATAGTGCAAGTGGGGAATTCGAGCTTCGGGCGGTGCATGTACCGGGCTCTGGGAACACTCAGGCAGACATTCTCTCAAGGTGGTATTTAGACAACAAACTTAGTAACAGTTTCTATGCCATGACCCATCTTCAAATGCACCAGGAATCTATTTGTCCCGACAATGTGTTTGACTTTCTGTCTAATTGGTAGTTATTCTGCTTGCAGATACGGACCTTACGATATTGCAGCGAGAAGCCCGGCGGAGTCGTATAGCCGCTTATGCACCCGGTACAAAGTCAAATCTCAGGACTCAATGGAGACTTTATCTTATGTTTTGTATATATTTTGGCTGCACCTCGGAGCCAGCTACTGTTGAAACATTATGTTTGTATGTGCAATTTCTTTCTCGTTCTTTCACTGCGCCTAGTGCCATAAACAACTACCTTCATGCGGTTAAGCTGTGGCATTTATATCAAGGCCTCGATGCACCTCCTATTAATGACTTTTTCGTTTCTTTAACCTTTCGAGGACTTAAGAAATCTATGTTTCACACACCGGTACGTGCGCCGCCGATTACCCCTGACATTCTGTTATGCATTTGGCGTGTCCTGGACTTACAGGACCCTTTTCAGTGTACCATGTTTTGTTCCTTTCTTTTTGCCTTCTTTTTGATGGCCCGCAAGTCATCACTGCTGCCCAAGTCTGTTGCTGCTTCCAGGCCTTCTCTGCATTTGTGTCGATGTGATGTCCGTTCACATCCACATGGTCTGTTTGTACAACTCAAATACTCTAAAACCAACCAATTCGGCCTGTTAAACTTTGTTGTCCCCCTCGCGCCCATCCGTGATTGTGCGCTGTGCCCCGTCCATGCCTTCTATACCATGCAACGGCTCGTTCCTACATCTCCCGGTGACCCCCTATTTTCCATTCCTGGCCCTCGCGGACTGCGTCCAGCTACGCAAACTGATTTCGTTACCTTTTTAAAATCTACCCTTGTGCGTTTGGGCCTCCCTCCTACCCATTATACTGGACATAGCTTTCGCCGTGCTGGCGCCAGCTGGGCGTTTAGTGCAGGCCTTCAAGGTGAACTTATCCAATTCATTGGGGGGTGGTCCTCGGACGCTTATCTTGGTTATCTTGAGTTTAGTGATTCTGCCAAATTCTCCGCGGCCCGTTTATTCTCTGCACATGTAGGCCGACATCTTAGCAGTGACTGACTTCTATTTTTTTTTATTTATTTTCATTTTGTTTGGCCGTTTGGTTTGGTGGGTTGGAAGCTAGGTCCAGTCTTTCAGTACTTTGTATTAGTTTAATTGGACTGACGTTTACATGTAACAGCTATTCAGAGTAAAGCATTATTCTCTGAATCGCTTCTCGTCATTTTATATGTTCTTTTGACAATTGTAAGTTCCAATCTGACTGTACCTAGCTTCCCTATTCTGCCAAACCTGTAAATAAATTTGTGTATATAGTTTCCTTATGCTGGTGTTATTTGTGTCTTTGCACTTGAGATTAATTTAGATATTTTGAGATTGACAGATTTCAAAGTGTATAATTGAGCCTGCTGCAAAGATCACAAAGAACTTTGATTTTATTGCTGGGATCTACCACATGTGCTTGTGTTGACTTCGGTCTGTGTACATAGTTCTAGATAATGTATTGCATCGTTTTGCATGTCACCTGTATGCATCCTGTCGTTTGTGTGTTTACGGTATCAGCAGTGGACGAGCTGAATACACACATATATAACTGCCACTGGTCCTAATTCCCTGGATGTGTGTATCTGAAGTCCAGTTCTCTTTGTACTATGTATAGCTGTCAATATTACCTGCCTTCAAGACACCCAACTGTTTATACAGCTGTCCTTACAGTGGGCGTTTTTCTATACACTGGCTACCTGCATATAAACTGGACACATAATTAGAATTTCATCTCATTCCGTGATCATCATCAAGTATATTACTTAAATTACCACCCACCCACCCCTTCAACTTTTGTTTTCTTTTCTTGCTCCTCTATTATGTATTATCCTTATGCGAGGTATCCGTATGTGGGTTGGAAGCTAGGTCCAGTCTTTCAGTACTTTGTATTAGTTTAATTGGACTGACGTTTACATGTAACAGCTATTCAGAGTAAAGCATTATTCTCTGAATCGCTTCTCGTCATTTTATATGTTCTTTTGACAATTGTAAGTTCCAATCTGACTGTACCTAGCTTCCCTATTCTGCCAAACCTGTAAATAAATTTGTGTATATAGTTTCCTTATGCTGGTGTTACTTGTGCCTTTGCACTTGAGATTAATTAAATACTATTTACAGTTCTGCACTGTGGAATATGTCCTGCTCCTCGCAATGAAACTGCGGGGAGTGACCAGCCTGGATGACTTGCCGAAAGGCTTACTCCAACAACGCTCCAGGTCGAAAAGGTCAAGATGGGTAAAGCAGCTTGCTGCCGAAATTGTCGAGACGTGCTGGTTGCCAATTTACTTCATCCATATACACACACAATCTGCTCACGAAAGCACAGAGTGTAGAACAAAACAAGTGACTCGGGATTGTTGTTGTTTCTCGGCACATATCAAAACCTCCTTCCTGCTCACTTCACGCCATCTTTCTTTCCTTTCCTTTGCGCATGTGCACAGCTGCCTGTCAGCATTTAGCGCGAGGATTACCCAAAACGCAAACCGCGCACGTGTCCGGAAAGAAATTAGTGCACTGGCAAAGAACAGGTCGGCTCGTCGGAGGATAAGGAAGAGGAGCTTCTCAGGTTCTGTTAATACCAGTGGACCAAGCCCCAGAATCCTTAGACGAATTAATAATGATGACCAAGTTTCCTTGAAGAATAGAATAATTAAATCTATAGCAGAATCTAAATATGAACGAGCTACTAGACAGTTTATGTCTAATCAGCTGTCCAGGGAGGCCGTGCTTGGTGTGTTGGGACAAGAAATTAAGAGAAGTATGAGAAATAATACACTGATTACAGACCATTTATCATTTAACTTTAAATCATCAATTATTATTATTTAGGTCTTCAGTAATATTACATTATTATTACTTGGGTCTTCAGTAATATTACATTATTATCATTTAGGTCTTCAGTAATATTACATTATTATTATTCAGGTCTTCTGTAATAGTACATTTTTCAGAAGAACACAATTGCCACTATGGGCTACGTCACTGAGAATTTTTTACTATTATCCAGGATGGATATTCTTTAGCAGAACATAGCTGCCATAAAGAATGTGATACACATATATATGATGGAAACATTTGTATGTAACATTCCTACATATTTAATGACTGTGATGATTGCAGTCATTTATGTTATTGTGAACCAAATTGAATTTTGCGTTGGACCAATTTAGTTGTAAGAACTAAAAACTTTGTTACGCATAGTAATTTTTTTTACCTTATTCACTGTTGACGTTGCGCTACGAATTTTCAAGTTTCCAAAACGCAGTTAGACAATGTAGGAGAATGTCACTAATGAATACAGTAACAAATTCATATCAAATACAGTGCTAAGCAAATGGCAAGTAGGTTCAGTATTTAGTTCAATATGAAAACGTTATATAACAATACTTATTTTGAGTTTAGTTAAACCAAATTATATACACCAGCATGCTTAATAAGCTATATATAAATTTTGAATGATATTCAGGAATCCATGTTTGAGGCGAGCGATCACTTGGGGAGAGTGAACTATCAGTTTTTGTCCTCTCAATTTCGAAACAATCCTGGATATTGTATTCAAAATACATGTAAGCAAGATATTCAGCAAAGCAGACCATTATAAACTGCTTTTATATGCCTAAGTTGTATAAAAGAAAACAAACGACATTAACGTTCCTTGAAAATATGCATATGCAGACAGGATACAAATTTGTTATCTACCTACGAAATACTTGCATTTTCCGCCTTTTAAAATTTGGTATATTCGTATTAAAAGTTTGTAATTTTGGATCAGCTGCAAGGAGGTACATATAATTCATCACATTATATTTTCACCATGTCACGTGCATATATATTATGTGACATTTAGTCGCGAATATTATTTACAGGAGAGGAGGGCACGGAGGGGGCACTGCTGCTTCTTCTATTTGCACCCCGCGTTAATTCTCAGATTATTCCCAATATCAGTTAACTCAGATCATGGAGCCATGCTCAGATGTAATGTCACGAAACATTATATCTGACATCAGCGCTATATAAATACCGTGCGAATTTCAAAGTATATCTGTTAGCCAATGAGCTGGGCAGCTGGGCGAACAACTTCAAAATGACGACCCTTGTAATTACATACAGGAGTAGATGGATCAATATAATAAACAACAGAGAATCAGTATCCAAACAAGGCATCGTGTGTAGACATCGTGCGGGGTAAACCTAAATTTACTCCAGTCGAAAAGTCAGCTTTTGTCAGGCGGTACAAGACCGACCGGATTTAATTTGTTCGTATCCCTGAACTAAAGGTCAATCAATGAAATTGAACGGACAGGGTTTGTCGCCATTGACTTATTGTGGAATCTCGTAGAATATCGACAAAATGTTCAGACGAATTTTCATACCGTCATATCAGATGCTATTTTCCTGATGTCCCATCTTGGTTTACCTAGGTTGACACAATCTCTTGAGGTAGGGCTCGGGTTCGATTGCCCCACGTTACTGATGGCAACACTATAGTATCTGTGCTTTATCAATCATGAAAGTGTTTTGAAAAACACGACGTCGCCTTTCAAAATACGCGTCGCGTTTCAATACACAAGGTCAACTTCAATTCGTATTTCGTAGCATTGTTAAACACGGAAAAGGCGACGTCCACTTTTGAGATGCGACGTCGCCTTTCGCGTCGAGCCGGTCTTTTGGAAGTCGACGCGCGACACACACTTGGCCCAAATAGAATATCATATATATATGTCGGCCTATATGTAAGAAATGTTAATTTGTGAACAAATTTCTGTGCTAGACAAATGACCGAGGAAGAGTGTCAAAATATACGCAATATGAGAATGGGGTTGACGATCTCTATGGCGCTTTATTCTGCTAAGCCCGGAAGAAATAAATTCATCCAGGTAAAGTAAATATGAGCTATATATATGTACAGGTACCGTGATGGATCACATGTAAAATATTGTAGTTTTTACCTCCATTTACCTGCTAAAGTTACCCATGAGGAAAATGGTAAACGACTGAATGATACATACGACGATATCTTTTTGAATTGAAAGGGGGAGGCATAGAATTAAGCCAGAGTTTACAAAACCTTCTGATGAAATGAGTACAACGTTACAATACAAGATATATTAATATACCTTATTCATTGTCATTGAAAGCGTACAATCCCAATACTTTGAATACATGTCATATTCTAAATTCCTTCCTATAAAATCCAATAAAATAATATTTCAATTCAGAAAAAAATCGTAAAAGGAACGTCCCGAAATAGTACATTGGAAAGGCTCCATGGAAAAAGTGTTTCGCACCCTGCATGATATCGGCATTTCACAGTGCTTAAAAGCGGCCAGAAATCATGTTGCTATCTTGAGCCAACGCCTTGCCGATGAACTCTTGCATTGGAAAGAGTCTTTTGAGGTAAAGGTCCCTTTTACTGTTCCATTGCTACAAAATAGATGAGAATGATTAAATTTAAATTGTATTAATACGATAATTTTAAATAATGCGTTGTAACGCGTTGAATTGAAAAGCCATAACAGTCTCATATTGGCGACAGTCTGCCAAACACAGCATGCGCCGGGGTGAGATCATGGGTAAGCTATACCCACGCACACCCTATATACGTTTTATAGCTTGATAATTTCAATTGCATTATATTCTCTCCATTGATACTTCACTTTTATTTTCAATCTGCGCGAAGGTGATGTATAATTTTATAGGGAGGAAGGCGACGGCAATGCTCTTTATCTACTCTACTAATTCATATGCTTATGACATAATTTAAATTTACATTGCTATGTAGAGCTACGTGGAGACCACAAATATGGCCGACATGGATCGTCCCAAAGGATACAGCGTGGGTTGGGATAACGTCCAGCTGAATCCCCAGACAAAGCATGAAGGGTTGACTAGAGGTACCGGATTCCTCTTGTGGGGAATGTGTTACGACGTGGAAAACAGAGTGGGCGCATTCCAATCTGAGGCGTGTGAAGTGGCTTCCACCAGAGACCTTTGGCCCTATAAATACTATTTACAGTTCTGCACTGCGGGGAATGACCAGCCTGGATGACCTGCCCGACGGCTTACACCTACAAGGCTCCAGGTCGAAAAGGGCAAGATGGGTAAAGCAGCTTGCTGCCGAAATTTTGGAGACGTGCTGGTTGCCCATTTCCTCAGCGGATATAAGAAAAGCTGCACATGCTTCTGAAACATACGAAGACGATGTAGATATGACAGAGAATGTATATCCATTTTGCAAATGCCAAACTGGTAATTTGACACACGTCCAATAAAATTTCATCTTGAAATAAATGTATCTATCTCTCACTCATATTCAATCACATACTCATTTAGAAACTCAATCGCTCGCTTCATTACTCGTTCACCCACCCGTTCATGTATCCAAGCATCTTCGTGTAATGCACGACTGTATCTGTGAGAGCTAGGACAGTTATGTAGTTACCTGTGCAGGAACTTGCATGCCATACTGAGGTGTAGGTTCTTCCCACTTCATCAATCCGTTCGTTATCATTACATTAACTAATACAATAGTAACACCAACGACATATAATTACATATCCAATGATCGTGTATATATCCATACACTGAGGTCCTGTACTGGTATGACCGATATATATTGAGCATGGCGATGGATATGTGCAAGATTTTGACGAAACATGCCGGTGGATCATAATGGGGCGAACGAGGTGGTAGGGACAAATTGCCAGGTGGTACAAAATGTTCAAAGACCGACCGGCTTAAAGTTGCTCGTATCCCTGGACTAAACGTCAATCAATGAAATTGAGTTTGTCGTCATTGGCTTATTATGGAATCTCGTAGAATATCGGCAAAATGTTCAGACGAATTGTCATACCGTCATATCAGATGTTATTTCCCTGATGTACCATCTTGGTTTACCCAGGTTGACGTAATGTCTTGAGGTTTGGGTCGGCTTCGATTGCCCACGTTACTGATGGCAACACTATAGTGTCTGTGCTTTATCAATCATGAAAGTGTTTTAAAAAACACGACGTCGCGTTTCAATACACAAGATCAACTTCAATTTGTATTTCGTAGCATTGTTAAACTTGACGCGTGACGCAAAAAGCGACGTCCACTTTTGAAACGCGACGTCGCCTTTCGCGTCGAGCCTCTGTCTTTTGGAAGTCGACGCGCGACACACACTTGGCTCAAATAGAATATCATATATATATATATGTCGGCCTATATCACAAATCTTAATTTGTGAACAAATTTCTGTGCTGAGCAAATGACCGAGGAAGAGGGTCAAAATATACGCAAGATGAGAATGGGGTTGATGATCTCTATGGCGCTTTATTCTGCTAAGGCTGGAAGAAATAAATTCACCCAGGTAAAGTAAATATGAGCTATATGTACAGCTGCTTTGATGTATCACATGCAAAATACTGTAGTTTTTACCCCCATTTACCTGCTATAGTTACCTATGAGGAAAATTGTAAACGATTGAATGATACATACGACGATATCTTGTTGAATTAAAACGGAGGCATAGAATTTAGTCAGAGTTTACAAAACCTTCTGATCAAATGAGTACAACGTTACAATACAAGATATATTAATGTACCTTATTCATTGTCATTGAAAGCGTGCAATCTTAATACTTTGAATACATGTCATATTCTAAATTCCTTCCTATAAAATTCAATAAAATGATATTTCAATTCAGAAAAAAATCATATAAAGAACGTCCCGATATTGTGCATTCTCAATTTATTGACACAATTTCAAGAAAGCATTTCACTGGTAATATTTCACATACACTATATGTTCTCAGTTCCTTTTGTTCTCTCTGTTTCTTTTCTTCTTTCATATGTCACTGTTAATTTTTATTTCATTATATACGCGAATGCTATATTACTATTATTATAATTGACTTTTGACTTTTTTTTAGTTTTGTTTGGGTGTGGAATTGTGCCGGCAAGGCACCACGGAAAGTGTTTCGTACCCTGCATGATTTCGGCATTTCACAATGCTTAAAAGCCGCTAGAACTCATGTTGTTATCTTGGGCCAACACCTTGCCGATAAACTCGTACGTTGGAAAGAGTCTGTTGGGGTAAAGGTCCCATTTACTGTTCCATTGCTACAAAACAGATGATAATGAATGAATTTAAAATTTATTATTACGATAGGCAGTGCGCTGAATTCAAAAACCATAATAGTCTCATATTGGTGACAGTCTGGCAAACATAGAATGCGCCGGGGTAAAATCATGAGTAATATATACCCACGCACACCCTATATACGTTGTATAGCTTGATAATTTCAATTGCAGTATCTCATATCCCGTGATGCTTCACTCCATTTTTATTTTCAATGTGCACGAAGGCGATCTCTAATTTTCAATAATTAATATCTAATAATAATTAATATCTAATAATTATAATATCTAAGAATTAATAATGATTAATATCTAATAATTATCTAATAATATCTAATAATTAATATCTGAGTTTATTTAATTTTCAATCTGAGTGAAGGTGATATCTAATTATATAGGGAGGAAGGCAGTGACCAGTGCTCTTTATCTACTCAACTAATTATACACTCAACATTCAGATCCGAGAATACGGAGGAATGGATGGGCATCATGGACGTCTGATGGAATAAGCGCCTTAACATGGGGAAACCTGGTAGATGCAAGAATACCTAGGAAAACTAACCTGTAAAATCCAACGTCGTATGGCTTAAATTTCCCACCGAAACAATAAACCTACATATATTTGTCGATGGTGGGCCCGAAACAATAAACCTACATATATTTGTCGATGGAGGGCCTCTGGGACTAGCAGTCCACCAGCAGAATCCTATCATATACAGAGAATAAATTGGAGCGATATGCAAGAGGTGGGAAAAATTGACATCGACACCCAACATTGGGACCCGAGAATACGAAGGAATCACATGTAAATATTGTAGTTTTTACCTCCATTTACCTGCTATAGTTACCAATGAAATCTTAATACTTTGAATACATGTCATATTCTAAATTCCTTCCTATAAAATTCAATAAAATGATATTTCAATTCAGAAAAAATCATATAAGGAACGTCCCGATATTGTGCATTCTCAATTTATTGACACAATATCAATAAAGTATTTCACTGGTAATATTTCACATACACTATATGTTCTCAGTTCCTTTTGTTCTCTCTGTTTCTTTCCTTCTTTCATATGTCACTGTTAATTTTTATTTCTTTACGTACGCGAATACTATATTACTATTATTGTAATTGACTTTTGGATATTTTAGTTTTGTTTGGGTGTGGAATTTTGAGTTTTTCAATATCCACATACATTCAACGCCAGAGTTTTTAGAAATAGTGGCGCAATACCTTTCCCAAAATGTTTTTAACTCCTGAAGGGCCCTTGTCAACAGGGTTGAAAGAAGCTTGGTGGTGCAGCTTCTAGAACCAGCTATGAATCTAGCTTTGTATGGTGATTTATGCATTTTGGGGGTCCAGTATACTTTTGGTATATCATTATGTTTGGTTGGAATACAAATACCTCTATCCTTGAGAAACGTTTTGTGATTGTTAAATAAATCTTCCAGAGTAAATGTAGTTTGAGAGTAAGTAGACGTATTTGATGACGATATGTTTACCCTCAATTCTTCAACCAGCACCTGGTAATAGTAATATTTACATATGAATATTATATTATTTGGAGCTTTGTCTGCTGGCACTATGACGAATTTACTCTGGAGATTTGCTAGAACTTCTTGCGAATTGGGGCTTCTCAGTACTTGTTTTGCATGGGGAAGGGTACTTCTGTCAATATGGCGGATTGTTTCAACGACCTTGCTCTAGGTGAGGTCCAGCCAATCAGCGAGTACTGTAGGTTCAACTTTTTCTCGCTTAGACCAATCAATAACGTACTGTTCCAAAGCAGACATGACTATCTTCTGGTCGGCCTTCAGATTTATATTTCTCGGCTCTCTATATTTAGACCCCTTCATTAGGAGTAATCTTAGGTCCTTATCACTCACCAGATCAAGATCACCAGTCACAACATGTTTGCATGGTGTATAGATAAAGTTCGACGATTCACAATCACAACTATAGCCCCCCGACGTGTATAAGTCTCAGTCAAACTCCTTGACAGCATTAGAGTAATTGGATATTTTGGTGGCTATAGATTTAGTATACTTATATGAAATGCAAGGAGGTTCTGTAAACTTAAAATAGTTTGGTACAGTGGTGCGTACCTCTGGATCATTCAGGATTCGAGGTAAATTAATAATGTCCAGTCCTTTATCTAAGTAGTTGAGTTTCAAGAAAAGCCGATCTTGGGATGTTTCGATTATGTTCACTGGACGATACAACCGAAAATACGGTATATCTTGACATACTTTATTGATTTTGGGTGGTATTATATTTCCTGAAGACGCAGATTGTTGTATATCTCTGGCTATATGATTTAAAGCTCTCAGAGGTAACGCATACAGAACTGTACGTAAGCTATGTGCCCTGCTGGGTGTGTTAGTTAAACCCACTAAGTAATTTATAGAGATGTGATCGTGAATCATCGCACTATTATACTTTCTCCAACCACGGCTGCGATGTCTCCGTTGATGGGGTTTAAATAGCCGGGTAATATTGGATATATTTGAACGGCGGTTTGTAACATTGCCGAACCCACTGACATTATCATTTAAACCATACGGAAACACTGACCCAAGCTCTAGCATCCAGAATAGTTCCCGCTCTCGGATGTTTCTCTCAAATCCAAAGGGGAAATCCTTGGTAGATGGATAGACGACGTCTATGATCTGGATACTAAAGTTGTCCCAGCCATGGTCCGGTGCAGAAAAATGCTTACCTGTAAGCAATTGCTTTTTCCTAACGGATTTTCTGTGACCATTCACCCTAAGATGGAGTCTTTGGGTGGTCTTGCCAACATACTGTTATATGGAATATGGAATAGGTCTTTGGATTATGGACGCGGATATTTTCTAATGGACGACGGCTGAATTATGAATGACGGACCAGACACTTGTAATCGTACCCTGCATGATTTCGGCATTTCACAGTGCTTAAAAGCGGACAGAAATCATGTTGATATCTTATTCAACGCCTTGCCGATGAACTCGTTAGAAAGAGTCTGTTGAGGTAAAGGTTCCTTTTACAGTTCCATTGCTTCGAAACAGATGAGAATGATTAAATTTAAAATTTATTATTACGATAATTTTAAATAATGCGTTGTAATGCGTTGAATTCAAAAACCATAATAGTCTCATATGGGTGACAGTCTGGCAAACACAGCATGCGCCGGGGTAAGTTAATGGGTAAGATATACACACGCACACCCAATGTACGTTTTATAGCTTGATAATTTCAATTGTATTACCTCATCTCCCGTGATGCTTCACTCATTTCTTATTTTCAATCTTCGCGAAGGTGATATGCAATTTTATAGGGAGGGAGGCAGTGACCAGGGAATTTTATTTACTCTACTATTCATATGCTCATGATATAATTTAAATTTACATTGCTATGTACAGCTACGTGGAGACCACAAATATGGCCGACATGGATCGTCCCAAAGGATACAGCGTGGGTTGGGATAACGTCCAGCTGAATCCCCAGACAAAGTATGGAAAGTTGGGTAGAGGTATCGGATTCCTCTTGTGGGGAATGTGTTACACCGTCGAAAACAGAGTGAGCACATTCCACACTTGGCTCAAATAGAATATCATATATATATGTCGGCCTATATAAGAAATGTTAATTTGTGAACAAATTTCTGTGCTAGGTAAATGACCGAGGAAGAGGGTCAAAATATACGCAATATGAGAATGGAGTTCACGATCTCTATAGCGCTTTATTCTGCTAATCCCGGAAGAAATACATTCATCCAGGTAAAGTAAATACGACCTATATGCACAGCTGCTGTGATGTATTGGAGTGATATGAAAGAGGTGGGAAAATTGGCGACGTCTGGTGACTAAAAAGCAACCATATGACTCTATAGGAAAGCATTCGTCGACACCCAACATTCAGACCCGAGAATACGGAGGAATCTCGGACGTAGCCTTAGTATCTCAGCCGCGCTTTTATGGTAGCTGTTCATGTGGACACTTTGAAGTATCCACACGGCCCCTAGCACCGGTTTAAGCGGAATTAGATACGCTTGCTCGGGAGCTGTGATGACAGATCAGCTCGCATCATGGACGCCTGATGGAATAAGCGCCTTAACATGGAGAAACCTGGTAAATGCAAGAATACCTACGAAAACTAACCTGTAAAATCCAACGTCGTACGGCTTAAATTTCCCCCCGAAACAATAAATCTACATATATTTGTCGAGTGACATGCACAGACGGTGGGACTCGGGGACTAGCAGTCCACCAACGGAAACCTACCACAGAGAATAAATTGAAGCGATATGCAAGAGGTGGGAAAAATTGACGACGTCTGGTGACTAATAAGCAACCATATGACTCTACAACATTGGGACCCGAGAATACAAAGGAATCACATGTATCACATGTAAAAATTGTAGTTTTTACCTCCATTTACCTGCTATAGTTACCCATAAGGCAAATTGTAAACGATTGAATGATACATACGACGATATCTTGTTGAATTAAAAAGAGGGAGGCATAACATTTAGCCAGAGTTTACCAAACCTTCTGATGAAATGAGTACAACGTTACAATACATGATATGTTAATATACCTTATTCATTGTCATTGAAAGCGTGAAATCTTAATACTTTGAATACATGTCATATTCTAAATTCCTTCCTATAAAACTCAATAAAATAATATTTCAATTCAGAAAAAATTATAAAAGGAACGTCCGGAAATGATACATTCTCCATTTATTGACACAATATCAATATGAAGTATTTCACTGGTAATATTTCACATACATTATATGTTCTCGGTTCCTTTTGCTCTCTCCGTTTCTTTTCTTCCTTTCACATGTGACTGTTAATATTTATTTCTTTACGCACGCAAATGCTATATTACTATTATTGTATTTACTATTGTTTTTTTACTCTTTTAGTTTTGTTTCGACGTGGAAATGTGGCGACAAGGTACCACGGAGAAAGTGTTCCGTACCCTGCATGATTTTGGCATTTCACAGTGGTTAAAAGCGGCTAGAAATCATGTTGATATC
>JAVTVY010038282.1:0-17498 GCA_036873755.1 Hanleya hanleyi | reverse complement strand
AGGCCCTCACACTGATTAATGGTGACGGACTGATCTCGTCATCATTTGTCTTCGAAGAGAAATGTAAGAGGTGGAAAAGTTGAAGACGTCTGGCGACTAAACCGTAACCATAATACTCCACAAGCTTCTCTGGGCATCGCAGATTCATACTCCAAAATACCAAGAATTTCCGGGCTTTAATTGCCCATGTTCATATGGAGAGTATGAAGTAAACACACGGCCCCAAGAAGCGGCTTACGGCCCCAAGAAGCGGCTTACGGCCCCAAGAAGCGGCTTACGGCCCCAAGAAGCGGCTTATGGACGCGAATATTCTTTACTGGACGACGGCTGAATTACGAATGACGGACCAGACGCTTGTAACTAAGCGGAATTAGATAGGCTCGCTAAATAAATGGTGACGACCAGGGCCAATCACCAATTAATGGTGATGGGGCATCACCATTTTTGGCTGTGTACAGCAATAGTGATTCACACCACCGTGCTGAAGTTGCGCCAACAATTAGTGTAGAATACTAGATACCTATAATTCTTATTTGAATCTCGATGTACTTACAGATTCATAATACGGGATATGGATGTGCAAGACAAAAAAAACTGGGGCGATACCCAGTGACCAGAAGTAGTGTGTGATAATTCAAAGAATAATGGACACATAGAGTTTTTCGAGACAGCTATGAGGTCGGGGAATGTGATCCAATACCAAAAAAGAATCAAGATGTGTATATAAGGAACAGAGACCCGTTCACAGAAAACTCGAATACCCTCTCAGTTTTTCTTTTAATTACATCGCAACTTGCTGATTGACCCAGGTATATTAGACGTGTATCGGCGTATTCAGACAATTTAATGTTACAGATTTTACATTTGGAGGTAAAAAACTTAAATATTCGAGTTTATTCGATCATTATTATTTATTGTTTAATAATACGGGTCTCTGTTTGAAGTTGCTAATAACGTCTAGGTTTTTCCCCAAGATGTTTTAAAAATCCACATAACGATTCTGGACATTTCAATCCCCACAATTATCTGTCAGATGTTCTCCTTTCGTAAAGCAACGTATTTTATTGGCTTTCAAATTTGCATTATCGGAATAATTATCTAAACCGCGGTCATTGTAATTTAAACAACGGGTATTGCTGAACGGCGATTTTTATGGATTAGTGAGCTATCATATGATTCTTCGAACGTCCAGTTTTGACGCAGAGAATCTCACGACAAGATTAAAGCTCCACCTGTACCATAAATCGAAAAAACTTCCAAAGGAAATGGGATAAATGTTTTTTTTTTTTTTTTTTTTTTGAAAGATTTTTTTTCTCCATATTGGTTCGAGGAGCTGTTTGATAAAGTGATTAACGGTGCAGCAAGTCATGCTTACTCAATCGTGAAATCGATGCGGGATATTCTGTCGTGTAATTTACAAAACAAACCGGAAGAAAAATGATTGTGCACAATGGAATAATTTCCGTTTTCTTTTGGGTTCCCTACATGAAATTTACTATGCAGTGTATCATGCAGTGTTGGCCTTTATAACACCGTTAAACATCAGGGCCTCGCACAGCGCTCATGTAGGTCAGGTGTTAACCCTACCAGGCCGGGTCCCAAACGTTCTATCATATCTCTGAACGACAAAACGACTTTGAGAGTACGATACTTGTAGTTTATCATATTTGGGTCGTTTTGAGCCTATTTTCATTTGCCCTTCGCAGAGAATCATGAGTACAATCAAGATGGCGGCCACGTGAAGTACCAGAAAGGTGATGTTTTTGTCATTTTCCCTCAAAATTTCTACCTCTCGCGAGGAAAAGTGAGCAAAAACTATTTTATTTTAGATCAGACTAAAGTTTAGTAATTTAACGAAAATCACGTCACCGTGACCTCATGACAAAGGCCATCTTGGATGTTTTACATTTTCGGATGGAGCTTGACGCAGGGGTATAGTATGGTAAGGTTCAGTCCTCTAGCTGAAGGAGTAAGAAATATATTTAGGGGAGGGGGCGGGGCGAAATGACCCGTTAGGCCTGAACAGGTCCCAAAAATCCCAGGCCAGTTAGAGTTTATCCGATTTTTTGTACGCGTCGAATTTATTTATTAAATGAAAATTTGACGACGAAAATCTCATATAGCGGAACAGTTTCCCCCCAAAAGTTATTTCGGTCTAATGGAAGGGAAGTGTTTTGGACTAAAAAAAGATACAATAATAAAACAAATCGTAGTTTCCACCCGATATAGGGCATCGAGTTCTCAACGCCCACTGGGTTGGACATGGGATTTACAATCACGTGCGCAATCCATCTGTAGTCATTGAAATATGCCCAGAATGTTATCCAAAGCAGATCCCAGAAGGTGGAGGGGTCAGTTTCTCTTGGAGATTCATTGGTATTCGATAGGCACATCGTCTTCTTATCCCTTATCAAAGACAGTTCCGCAAAAGTTAATTATATTTGAAGACACCAAATTACATAATACAGTGCATCGGAGTATTTGTTGTTTTTTGTGAAAACCCATCCTCCCCACAGCGCATGCTCCATTTCACAGCCTCAGTAAAACCCTGCCGCCAATAGCGGAAGTTGGCCTTTACTACGTGCAAATGCAATCATTACCTAAGTCAATCTGTGATTTATATGTGATTAATTATTTCGTCAAGTCAATTGTAGTCATTAACTGTTATTCTGTGATTTTCATGCCTTATATGGGCGCTTGTAATTAGCAAATAAATTCTAAATTCTAAATTCTACGTTGCTATGACGTATAGGGGAAACTCACGTACGCACGGTTCAGTTTGAATCCGGCCGAACGACTCCTTCAGTTTTCCACATGAGCTAACTACTTTTCATATGCTCTGTCCAGATAAACAGCGAAAATAATCTCCAGATAATTCTTTTTAACGCTAGGTCAGCAGAGGTATTATGCAGACTTGAAAAGTTATCGAAATGTTCGGCAAACATCTATTTTACTATATATGATGTCACTTCCGGCGGTGTGCGCGCGGCCGAGAATCCTGTCCAAAAATCTAAATGGTAGCTGGGGTATTATTAGATCCCCAGCGAGGTGGTTGGTGAAGACCCTCTTTCGAGAACAAATCGCTAGAATTTTGTATGGTAAGATATTAACTCGACGGGCCATTATCGTAATTGGAGACAGTCGAAGACATTGATAAGCGTCAATGAGGAATAACATATAAATTTCACGACGGGATGGACTAAGTATCTTCATGAAATCGAAGATTAGAGCCAGTCGAAGAAGATAGAGCTAGCAATGATTGTTACAGAATTCTTTCTGGTTCCCAGAATGTAGGTTGAGTATATGTGAGAATTATAAGGCGTGGGAATTCATTCCAATCATGCAGTCACGATTGGATTTTCTTCACCATCGATTTACAACCCGGAATCTTCGAAACAATTTTGGATTGCTTGATCCGGCCGGCCAAACCCTATATGACTAAGCGAACTGATTTACGTGACTGGAGGATAAATGAAATTGACTAATTGCTTGTCGAGATAATTTGATTCCATCTTATTGAACCCATCGACAGTCTGAATTTATAAGTAGATAAGGAATCATTGATAATCGTTTTTACTATTGATAAGTATACGGGACTTGCTCGTCTTAGGTATATTCATATTCTGAAGTATTCCATTTGGACTCATTTGTAGCTTCTAGTCGATAAATAAATGCGAGGATGGACCATAACCTCCATCAGCAAGCGCGGTATTTGCGATACAGTTTAGGCTTTGGAATCGACTGATCTCTCGAAACTGATTCCACTTCAGCTGGACTGGGGGATCGAGAATCGTTGGTCATCCTTCCATGGCGGGATGTTAGAATTTTATTGGAAATTGCAGATGGATCCAGGGCCGAAGCAGAGAATGTCTAGAAATTTAAGACCCTTGCTGGATTTTATATTGCAGCTATGTCTACGGTTTAAGATTGAGGTTTAGCAAAGACGAGAGATTACTTGTCCGATACGACAGGATACAGGTGGAGAATTGTGCATTTGAAATGTTTATTCTGTCAGGAACGAGATGTTGGCTCAGCTGATTACGATTACCGATAAACCTTCTCAAATTGTCTTCAGGGGGATTATTGTAGAAGAAAATACTGTATACTGCATACCCTTTTTCTTTTAATTACTCAGACGCCAAAAGCATTTGCGTACACTTCGCCATCCATAAGATGACTTGCGAATCGTGTGTCTCCATTGTTTTACCGGATTCTGTTCGGCCTTCATCCGGCGGAGAACAGACTCGAAAACTCTGATAAATTACAAGTTTTCATACATACCTCGGAAACAGATATTGCCTGGGCTTACAAAATATATATGTATGCATAACTTTCGTATCATCCAAGAGGTGGGGTAGATCTGTAATTTTGAACAAGTAGATCATCACATGACTCGGAAATGGCGGGTTACGTTGGGGTTACGTCGGTAGACTTTAGCGGATTGGCTGACGAAGTCACGTGGTATTGATTTATGGATATTCCCTCTTGCATTTGCCGAAAGTAGTCTGAAATGGATACACACGATCCCAGGGTTAGTCTTACCGCGTATCAAGGGCGTAGACAAAGGGGGGCTTGGGGGGCTTCAGCCCCCCCAAATATTGACATCCGGCAAAAAAAAAAGAACAGAAGAAAAAGAAAAAAAAGAGAGAAAAAAGGAAAGAAAGAAAGAATGAAACAGAAAGCAAACATAGCAGAGAAGTAAATGTTTAGCTTGTGACATATCTTTATCAATTGTTGCATATTACAGGGGAAGTAAAATTATCATCAACAATGCTTACCAGAAGGGCTAGACTAATTGCAATCAGTGAGAGAACAACGCAAAAGTTTGACGATATCGGACTCAAAGACCCCGTGTGATTTTCTTCGAGAAACGAATAATGTGCTCCAATTCAATCACATATCGCCCATTAGGACGAAAAAGGTCAACACGTTGGCTAAAAAGATTTTTTCATAACTTTTTCACCAAAAACTTTTTTTGGATTGAGACCCCAGTCATTTGTTGAGTATTTATTTATTCACAAACGAGAGATACGAACTCTCGAATAATTTTTCCGGAGAAACCCTAGAAATACAGGTAAAACATCTAACCCAGACACAAAGTCACTATTTAACTGGCGTAAATTTGATGAATATGGATAATTTTCTCTACTATTCCGAGAAAGGACCACTAAGCTTACATTTTTTATAAGTTTGGCAACTTAAGAACGAACACCAGAACTCATGCGGTCAACCACGCATCAATGCACCGCCCCTGCTATCTAGGCAACATAGTATTGTCTAAGAAATAACTTGAATTATAGTGCAAACTCCGGATTGAATGATCATTTCACCTTGTATATCACGTAGTGATCGCCACTGTTATAGGATATTTTCGCAAAAAAAGTTCAACTTTTACAATTTTTTACCGCTCAAATGCTCCCAGTTAGCGCCAATTTACCATCAATTTTCAAAAAAAAATCTACGCTGCGAGGGGGGATACCCCCCTCTCAGACTCTCCCCCTAAGCCCCCCCAAACTTCACAACTTGTCTACGCCCTTGCGTATAGATGACCGAAATGGTTACAGGTTGACGCCAAAAGCTAACTTCAAGCATCTACAGAAAGAAATTCTGCTAACGTTCTGCAAATTTCACTAGCTGTCCTTCCAGGGATCTTGGGATACATAACAGTATCCGTTCCACAGTATTTAGCCCCAGTTG
The DNA here is from genome assembly GCA_036873755.1 of Hanleya hanleyi. Classification (NCBI taxonomy): domain Eukaryota; kingdom Metazoa; phylum Mollusca; class Polyplacophora; order Lepidopleurida; family Hanleyidae; genus Hanleya; species Hanleya hanleyi. Next base: position 11,801 of record JAVTVY010038282.1, on the reverse strand, counting down.
ACATAAAGATGTTTTTCTGCTTCTAAGTCTAAAACTGCTGTTCGAAAACTTAGAAGAAATAGGGTATTACTAAAAATGGAAATACCACTTAGAAGTGTATTCAGTCACAGAGATAACATGCACGATATACTGATTATATCTATAGGTAACACCTGCACACATGACAAAATAATAGTTTATACATATCTGTTACGGAAACTTAACAGACCAGCTGATATATTTGCCAAAAGTGATTTAGTTTAGGATTCTCGATAACAGGTCGTAGTTCTGTCCTCAAGTATGACGTTACTTTGAAGAAAGACAGTTCTATCCTCTCATATCTACAACAGATCGATCGTAAATCAAGCTAATCGGGTTATTTGACAAAATGTCAACTACGTTACCAAACGGTAAGTGTTGATAGTCCGACACGCAGGCAATATGACATTTGATAAATGTTGATATAACCACACTTCACAGGGGGCTTCATTGCCCAAAATGCCGAAATCGGTAATAATGTGAAGGGGAATCGGTTAAACTAGCTATAGTCCGAAATATATTCTATCGTGAGATGAATGGGTTATGATGTGCCATATACTTGGCGGTAAGGGAATCATGATTTCATTCATCATTGGAAACCGTTCAGTGTTTCTGTCTTGTAACTAATTAGCTTCTGTTTATTTATTTTTATTTTATGCCCGCGAAATCATAATTATGTATGCGCCGTCCATATTGTTTCTGCTTTCTTATTATCAGTGAAGGATTGATGAGTCAGGTAAAAATTTGGTTGATGAAGTCACGCATTGAACTAGAGATGGCGGACGACATTGTTTTCTTCAATACATTAGGGTTCTGTTTCTTTCGCATGACATTAGCATTGAAATGACGTCATCGTTAGCATTAGCATTGTGATGACGTCATCGCCGGAAGTGGATCATTACCACTAGCATTGTGATGACTTCATCGCCGGACGTGGAAACGTCACTTCGGCGATAACGTCACTTCCGGACTATTTACATCCTGCGATCACGTCATTTCCGATTTATCTACCTTCGATGACGTCACTTCCAGTTTATCCACTTCCGACGATGACGTCACTTCCGGTGAAGACGTTACTTCCGGTTTATCCACTTCCGACGATGACGTCACTTCCCACTTCCGGCGATGACGTTACTTCCGGATTATCTACTTCAGGGTTGAGGAAGAAATTATGGAAACAAAGAAAAATTTTAGTTTTTGGAACATGACCAAAAATTACTGTGGCCCGTGGAAACAAGGATGAGACAGAAATTATTGTATTCTTTGGAAGCAAAGATGCGGGATGCTATCAGAGATGAGAGGGAAAAATTGTTGTAGTCTATGGAAGTAGAGATGTTATCGAAGATGAGAGCGAACTTATTGTTGTCTATGGAAGCAAGGATGGTATCAGAAATGAGAGGGAAAATTATAGTAGTCTATCCGAGATCAAAATTATTGTAGTTTATGAAAGCACGGGTGGTACCAGAGATGAGTGGGAGAAATTACAGTATAGTCTATGGAAGCAGGGATGCTATCAGAGATGAGATGGATAAATTGCTGTAGTCTATGGAAGCAGAGTTGCTATAAGAGATGAGAGAGAGATACTCTCTGTCTATCAGAGATGAGAGGAAGAAATTACAGTAGTCTATGGAAGCAGGGATGCTATCAGAGATGAGAGAGAGATACTCTCTATCAGGGATGAGAGGGAGAAATTATTATTGTCTATGGAAGCAGAGATGCACATTGCTCTGCTCCTGAAGAGTAATTGATTGCTTGGTTTTTCCAAGAACATGCATAGCTAGACCATCCTAATTATCTACAATAAAAGCTTTAACAACCGCAGCTTTGATTTATAGTCTAATGATGCCTGCCTAATTCCAAAAAGTAAAAGCTTTGTCACTTCAATCACTTGAATTAAAGATAAAGTCAGTGGGGTCCATTTTCAAACAGGTATTTTTTGACGATTTTTCGGTAAGAATTATTAAAATTTTTATTTAAGTGTTTTCTTCGCAAAAACTGCATTATAAATTAATAAATAATAATCTAATATGAAATGAAATAGGTATTACCCACTTTTCCATGCAGAAAAGCAAATTATTTTAACTAATCTGACGAGAATATCACTTTTCTGGTACCCCACGTCATTTTAAATTTACACATGATCCTCATGCAAATAAGATCAAAATGACTCTTATGTTAATCTACAAAGTCACGGAGCTTCATCTCTTAATTTTTGACGTTCCGGAGATAGGAGCAAAAAAAAACAGCAGGTGGGGGTGTGGAAAGTCCCCCCTATACCCCACCCCATCCCACAAGGCCAAGCTGTCTTATGTTGGCGTAATAGGCTGTTGTTGCTGGTGTTGTTGTTAGTTGCTACTGAAACTCGTTTATATGTCAATTCTTTAATAACTGTAGACCATTGCCATTTTCAGAATAAGTTGTTGAGAGAACGTCCAGAAAGGAAAATACTCAATGGTATACCTTTGGCAGAAGACCATCGTCTTGAATAATAATGTACCAGGAGTTCCTTGAGTTACTATATTAAGGTTGTATATCCACGAAAGAGAACCGCTATATATATATCAGATCTGTCAGACAAGTGGGAAATACCGAAAACGCGAATAAAAAAGAGATATTTCTTTTTGGTTGAATAGAAAACTTCGATTGAAAGTAATGAATTGCTTTTGTTGCTGATCGAAGAAATGAATCTTGGTGATAAAACAAGAGCAAATGCTTCTTATTTTGATAGATGGATTTATGGACGAATTATTCCTCTGTTTCGCTTCTGGATGTCGTTTGATAAAAATGATGGATGAACGATCGTTCTTTATTACTTCGTTGTCGTGGTGACGATCAGCTGAGACGTCAGTAGTTCAGCACCAGTTACGTCAATCACAATACAATATAGCACTTGATTGATTTGAACAACCTTTCCACAGCACATGATCCGTTTCACAGGCTCACACCATTAATATGACCCTGCCCCCAATAGCAAAAGATCTTTCCGACGTGGCTACGACGTATAGGGAAAACCGACGCCTACACGGTTCAGTTTGAATCTGATCAGAGACCATCAAATAAAGGGACTGGTGATCGGCTTAATGTCTTTGAAGGCATGTTCCTTGCGCCTAGATAAGCATTGATGAGAAACAGACACTTGCTGATTAGCTGACGTCCGCTAAAACAACACCTGCAGAGGTAACAATTTCCGCCAGGCGTACTGCTTAGCGCTACCATTTCGCCTAAACAAAGTCGCATTTTAACTTCATCTAGCACTTTTAAGACTACCGGGTACTTATGATTTACAGAGTAATTTCCATTAGTCATAAAAAATGCTGCAAAGCGCTACAATCGATTGCATATTTTTCAATAAATGAAAAAAGCCACATATTTTTCGACAGCCGTAAAACCGGAAATGCAATCATTTCTTATCCATAATACTAACACATTGTGAAGAAATATACAACTGTCGAAAGAATATAACTCCAGAACATAAAAAAAAACTTTTTTTGTCAAGATACCTTGTTTCTCGTAAAAACAAACTGATTGCGAAAATTGCTAGCGTCCTATTTTCCCGTCAGCGATCCCGTTGACGATTCGCGCCGACAGTCAACAAACTTTGAAAGAACATTTCTCGCGATGAATTGAACATATGAGAATAAAGTTGACAGAAATGAGTATATGAATATGTTACTTTCCCTGTGTTAAATGGAACGTAAACTCTGGTGAACCGTGCATGGCCGGTTAAAGCTTTTTCCTCATAGAATCCAAATCGTGTATCAGATATTTTTTTACAATTTTTTCAAAGCAGTACTAAACGTTTTAACTTCGTTACACTGGAACATCATAGAGGCCTCCATGTTTGAAGAATCGTGACGTTAGCGGACACTAGTTCTTCTGCCTCTGGAGGTAAAAACGCGTCAATTGGCAGAGGAGCAGTATTCGAGACCGTAACCCAGAAACTCTGGCTGTGATAGGTAAATTTAGGGTAAGGGGGCGTGGCATTCCTATCACAGCCGAGATCGAGGGTGGATTAAATTTTGGAGAGAAAAATTCGCCTCGCGAAGAGCAACTTTTCGCTGACGAAAATAACGAAACGGGAGAGAAAAAATATGCCAATTTGATACAGTTTGACCGACCTGAGGTTCTTTCACCATGTACCATCTCTAATGACTGTTTGGGACTCCAAAAAATTAGTGACGACGAAGAAAACACGATAAACGCTCGATTTCGATGTTTACCGCCATTTCCTCAGATTACCGTTCAACGAGACTTGGCCGCGCGCGCGCACTAGTATCGTGACCTTTCTGATCTGACTATGGTGAAATGGACGAGTCACGTGGTCAGAAAGGTCAATCGCGTTGGAAATCTCGTTCTGTCAACGAGACTGAAAATGGCGGCAACTTGACGAGTTAGATGACAAAATTAGAGTTTGGAAGAAGATTTCGTCTAACGGAATGAGTCATTAGTTGATTATCAAAGTTCTGGAGATGCCAAATCATATTATTTATTCGATAAAATGCTTTTCGTGCCTTTGTCTCAATTCCCCACGCCGTGTGCAGTTGAAGATCTCGAGCGACTGACGTCTTATTTATTTTTTTCCTTTTCGGTCTGTATATGTGATTCGGGCTAAAGGGGTCAGCAACAACAATAAAAAAAAAAAAAAAAATAGACCCCTTAGCCGATGTTTTCGGGCTATCGAGACCGTAGCTTGCAAACATGAACGAGGATGATAGTGCGACGTGTCGGGATTACCTGGTACATTGTGATAGCCAAATGCAGAGCAGCCCGGCATCGTAGAATATCTGCTAGAATCAGGCCGTATTCTACATCAAAGCTAATCTATAACATTGCCTCTGTTAGTCGGGGAACGGAGGAGTGCATGAAAACGACCATATGCGGCCATGTTATCTCGACGCAGAGAATGTCCATTCTCAAAGAGAGCCGTGTCTACCCGCGGGAGACCAAAGCGACTCTCATGTAAACTGGTGACATTTTTGAATCTCCAATCTCAAAGCGAGGCAGCATGACATCATTCTCAAAGCGAGCCGTGTCTACCCGCGAACTACTTCCTGTATTAGATAACTCGTTTTCACGGCCAAGTATACATACCGACAATAATTTGTTCGCGATTGATATGCTCCGAAACGGAAAGAGTCATTTCCCAATTATATAGCCCACGTTATGTTTAGCAATTCGCTTCTAACTCGGCGGAGTCAGCAGGTCAGTGACAAGCCAGATAATCATACGCCGCCTACTCACCCCCCAAATTTTGGGGGGATGGCTCCCATTTACGCGTGAGACTCTTTCTCGCAGTAGGGAGTCTCGCGAGACGAGAATGAGAGAATGTCCGATGACGTAGGAGATTATCGGCACAACTGAATTTCACGCTTTCCCATTGGATAAAAATCCTGCCCAAAATAAACATGGCGGCGCCCCCAAGAAATTCCAAATCACGGTATTTTCTATGTTTGCGTCTGTCTCATTCATTGGAAAAAAATGAGAAAAAGTATTTGTCACGATTTTTTTAATCTATCGGGACTCTTGTATAATTCCCGCGGTGTTTTACCGCAGAGTTCCCCTTGGAGTATATATAAACTGTAATGTGGCCTCGAAATAATGCAGGTATTGCGAATAGTATATTCAGTCGAATTCATGAAAAAAACAAAATGGCGTCAATCGGGAGAAATTTTCGATTCTCCCGCTTCGAGATCACGTTTCTCTGTAGTATATTGATTGGTAGCTATACTATATTCGATAGTGGATTTCGGTAAATATAAGAAATCTCCAATGACAATGATCCGTTCGATTGTCGTGAAAAGTATTTGTGAGAATATCCAGGGAAGCATATGAGCAAACGTTCTTCGGACGGTGCGAAAGTAAAATACTGTTGAGCTCGAAGTATAGCGGATGACCACGATATGGGCCCTGGTCCATAGCTGATCGGTATTGTGCGTTCTGTTCTGAAAAAAAACTTTATTTAGAAAAAAAACATTGCCAAGGGACCAACGCTGGAATGTTGGACTAATGAGGCGGAATATAAAAGCCCCACAAAAATATCATCTTATTTTTAAAGGCCTAATATGGCATTGATATTCAGATCATCTGGGTTGCCGACCACATATAAAACATATTTTCTTAGTTTTATACACAGCTGAATTTGAGTGCTGGTTACATTATCTTAGATTAAATTGTGGTCATGAATCCTAAACGTGAGGAAGAGACCACGACCTCATCGCGATCGTCGAGCTTTACGATTTGCTCGGAATCATCGCCGAAAAGGATCGACTTGAATAACATGGATTCGGCCAATAAAAAAAGAAGTGGAAGAATGATCACATTGGGTGAACAGACGCATTATATCATCTTTCCAGTTTTTATCATTATAAAGAAATCATTTATATCCAAGAAACCCTAGAGCAGGTAGACGATAAAATATAAGAAATGCGTCTTATATTGAGATGGATGTCCAATGAGAATATAATGTGGCATGACATGGTGTTGATGAACGAGTTTCTCCTCTGTCAGGTACTCTGTAGGTGACTTCATATAAATGCTGGATGAAGCACGGTTCTCTTATGATGTAGTGCCATGCTTGCGTTTAGTGTGTGTTTTCTCTGTTTCCTTTCACCTTCCCCGATTACAATTGTTCCATCGTGGTCCCTAGATTTCTCCGACAAGATACAGGATGCACGATGGTAAATTGTTCATCTGCTAGATATGCATACCTCATCCACAAGTTCCACGCCAATGTCTTTAAAATTACAAGCGTCTGGTCCGTCATTCATAATTCAGCCGTCGTCCATTAGAGAATATCCGCGTCCATAATCCAAAGACCTATTCCATATAACAGTATAAGCACCAAATTCAAAAAGACAATCATAGTATACATACACTCTTAAAACGCTAATGTTAGATTTAACATCTAAAGTGTTGGAGGAGGGAAAGCATTTAGAAAGTGTTGTGTATATCACATATAAGTGTTAAATGCAACATTTTAAGCTGTTGTATCCAACACTTAAAAGTGGTGAATACAACACTTTCTAAGTGCTTTCCCTCCTCCAACACTTTAAATGTTAAATCTAACATTAGCGTTTTAAGAGTGTAAACATAGGCTTGTTTCCTGCAAGAGAGAAGCGGTCAACAGTTTTCGATATACCTGGGACTAGTATACGCTATCCCTGGAAATATCTATCTGCTGGAGGACCAATTACCTCAAGGTCGTCTGGTATATCTGCTCGATGACATTTCCTTTGACGTCGTCTGCTATATCTGACGGCGGACCAATTACCTCAACATCTTTTGGTATAGCTGTTGGACCAATTACCTCAACATCGTCTACTATATCTGTTGGAGGACCAATTCCCTCAACGTCGTCTGCAATATCTGTTGGATAACCAATTCCCTAAAGCGCCTGTAGCAGGACCAATTCTTTCAACTTCGTCTGGTATATTTGACGGAAGACCAATTACCTCAACCTCGTCTGGTATATCTATTGGAGGACCAATTACCTCAACATCGTCTAGTATATCTGTTGGAGGACCAACGTCGTCTGGTATATTTGACAGAAGACCAATTACCTCAACATCGTCTGGTATATCTGTTGGAGGACCAATTACCTCAACATCATCTGGTCTAGCTGTTGGAGGACCAATTACCTCAACATCGTCTGGTCTAGCTGTTGGAGATCCAATTCACTCAACGTCGTCAGCAATATCTGTTGGAGAATCAATTTCCTCAAAAGCGCTTGTTGCAGGACCAATTTTCTCAACGTCGTCTGGTATATTTGAAGGAGGACCAATTACCTCAGCCTCGTCTGGTATATCTGTTGGAGGACCAATTACCTCAACATCGTCTGGTCTAGCTGTTGGAGGACCAATTCCCTCAACGTCGTCTGCAATATCTGTTGAAGAAACAATTCCTTCGAAAGCGCCTGTTGCAGGACCAATTCTCTCAACGTCGTCTGGTATATTTGACGTAGGACCAATTACCTCAACATCGCCTGGTATATCTGTTGGAGAACCAATTCCCTCAACGTCGTCTGCAATATCTGTTGGAGAACCAATTCCCTCAAAATCGCGTGTTAGAGGACCAATGCTCTCAACGTCGTCTGGTATATCTGACTTAGGACCAATTACCTCAAAATCGTCTGGTATATCTGTTGGAGGAACAATTCCCTCAGCCTCGTCTGGAATATTTGTTGGAGAACCAATTCCCTCAAAATCGCCTGTTGGAGGACAATTCTCTCAACATCGCCTGTTGGAGGACCAATTTCCTCAACGTCGTCTGGTATATCTGACGGAGGACCAATTTCTCCAACGTCGCCTGGAATGTCTGTTGGAAGACCATTTCCCTCAACATCGTCTGGTATATCTGCTGGAGGGCCAATTCCCTCAACGTCGTCTGGTATATCTGACGGAGGACCAATTCCCTCAACGTCGTCTGGAATATCTGTTGGAGGACCATTTCCCTCAACATCGTCTGCTGGACGACTAATTTCATCAACGTCGTCTGGTAAATCTGACGGAAGGTCAACTCCCCCAACATCGCCTGGGAAATCTGTCGGGGGACCAATTCCCTCAACATCGTTTGTTGGATTACCAATTCTCCCAACGTCATCTGGTATAGCTGTTGGAGGATCAATTCCCTCAACGTCGTCGGCAATATCTGTTGGAGGACCAATTCTCTCAGCATCGTCTTTTGGAGGACCAATTCTCTTAACGTCGTCTGGTATTTTTTGTTGAAGGACCATTTTTTCAACGTCGTTTTATATATCTGTTGAATGACCAATTCCCTCAACGTCGACGGATTTGTCTGTTGGAGGACCAATTCGCTCAATATCGTCTGTTGGTGAACCAGTTCCTTCAACGTCGTCTGTTAAAGCTGTTGGTGGACCATTTTTTCTTCAATATCGCCTGGTATATCTGTTGAACTAAATGGCCTCATTAACATCGCTGCTGGGAGCTTCACCTCCGATCGGTTTGTGATCATTATTCGGAAACGTCAAACTGGATCACTACTGCTTTACGACTGTTGAGCATGTTCATTACATATATAAAATATTGTTGACGATGGTTTTAAAATACCGGTAACATATTTAGGGGGAACGGGAACAGTGGCAATCGTTTTGATTATTAATGCAGCAGGCGTTTCTTGAAATGACTAAATAAATCATTTATATTCACGAACGAGAGCAGCTAATATACGCCAGATACTGGCTGATGAGAAAGGAGTCAGTATCGTGCAAGAATGAGAAAGTGAGATTTATTTCTGATTGAATAGATAACTTCGATTGAAAAAAAAGGAATTGCTTGCGTTTCCCGGTTGGAGAAATAAATGTTGGTGATAAAACAACAGCAATGATTATTTTGATAGATGTATACCGAGAACATAATTTGATATAGTATAGCTTTATGGACGAGTTCTTTATCCGTTTCGTTCCTGGGTTTCGGTTCATATAAATAATAACATTAGCTGATAATAAATGATGGATGAACCAGTGTTGTTTATGGCTTCGTTGTCGTGGTTACAGTCAGTCATATTTTTGAATGATTAATTCACCCTTTGGTCTCTACATAATGGAATACTCAATGGTTCATCCTATCGTTTTTGCCTAAAATTGTTTAACTTCGGATGTCCTCCAGGGTTATTCAATACAATTCAATTTTATTGTGCATATACGCTCACAATGTAGCAGGGTACAAACTTTGAAATCAAACAAACAATAATAGAAATGAGAGACATACAAGTGATTAAATGAGTATACACTATTACGACTGGTGTAATATAGGCAAACCTGCATATTCTATACAGATACTAATAACATATAGCAGGGCACTGAGTAGGCCTAAACCACAACTCCCTATTCTTCGAGTGAGTATGCACATGCACATTATAAAATTGAACAATTGCGATAGGCAAGAGTATATGCGGCTGTATAAATACAATGATATGCGGCTGTATAAATACAACATTATGGTGAGTTTGTCTTTCGGCGTGCAAGTAAATTATACGAGTACCGTGAAATAGTAACTGCCATCTCGAGAGGTGGGTCCAGTAGGAGACTGAATGAGCATTCATATCCATACGTTATTTGAGGGAATTGATACACAAGATACGTGAACATCTCGTTCCGGAGTTGCTTATAAAATGAGCGTTCTAGAACGAAATGTTTCTCGTCTTCTAATCTGCCTAACTTACATAATTTACAAATACGGGTTTCAAGCAAGCAAGCGATAACGACCCATCTCAATTTCTAATGGTTGCGTACTAAGTCTCATGTGTGTTTTCCTGTATTTCCTGTTTCACAGCGTTGAGATATTTAGAGACGTATATATCATTATTAAGTATTTCATAAGTTCTGAATTTACAGGAGAATATTGGAGCTGGTTTAGTGGCATCTTGGAATTTCTAAGTAAACGATTTCTGAAGCTCATTTTGCAGCGTGGGAATAAACCGAGTACTATTAACTGAGACAGTGTCAATTCCAAGATTAACAAGGAGACTGTGTATACTAGTGAACCAAGAACTTCTTGAGTTCTGTTCAAAGATTTCTTTGTCTGCAGTATAGGCGTTGCACACCAGCATATTTTGATCAACTGTTTGTAGGGTTATGAGGATGGGGAGAGTGGGACGTCAGATCCGACATGCCCAATCTCAGTAAATTCAGATATAATATCACGGAATATTATATCTGAATTCAGCCCTATATAAATCCCATGCGAATGTGAAACTACATTTGTTACCCAATCAGGTGGCTTGCTTGTTGAAATCACGTCCACAGTAATTACACACGGTAGCACGTGGACTAATACATTATCGGGAAACAGTGTCCAAATATGGCATCATTTCCAGACAGTGTGCATGGTAAACACTGAAGATCAAATAGTTTACTCTCGCTGAAAAGTCTGGCTTTGTTAGGGGGTAGAAAATATCAAAAGTTTGTGCCGCGCAAAGATATTTATCTCCGTGAAGTAAACGCCAATCATTAATTGTCAGAGAGAAAAGTCAGAAATTGTCGTGATTGGCTTATTATGGGACTGCGACATGGCCAGACATCAATAACAAAGCATCAATGTTCAACACCAGCTATGTCATCCAGAAAACAAAACAAAACAACTCAGCAACTGGACAGGATATGAAGAAGTTTTGGACTGTCTACGCTGTCTCACATACGGTCAATATTTCATCATGATCAGCTAATCTCACGTTGATGGCATCCAAAGAAACCATTTATAGCTAAGAAACCTAAATGTTTCTGGACTCGGCGCGATTTCTGTTTTAATGAATAAAAAAATCTCCGATTTCAAAGTAAAGAATTGCTTATGTTTCTGGTCGGACAAATGAAACTCTGGGATAAAATAAGACAGTCTATACTGAGAAAGTAAATTGGCATGGCAAGGTTTTGATGGATGAATTCTTCCTCCGTCGGGTTCCTGTAGGTCGCTTCGTATAAATGATGAATGAATCGCTGTTCTCTATGATGTGGTTGTCATGGTTACGTTCAGTGTGTTTTTTCTCTGATTAATTTCATGTCTTGATTACAATTGTTCCACCATCGCGGTTAATCATTCCTGTTGGAGAATGCCATGGAGGACCTATCTGCTGGAGGATTAATTCCATCAACATCGTCTGGTGCATCAGTTAGAGGACCTTTCTTTCAACATCGTCTGGCATATCTCTTGAAGGACTAAACATCGTATTGTGTATCTGTTATAGGGCATTTCCTTTAACATCGTCTGGTATATCTGTCGGAGGACCGTTCCGTTAACATCGTCTGATATATCTGTTAGAATAACTTTTTT
>JAVTVY010038281.1:0-16066 GCA_036873755.1 Hanleya hanleyi | reverse complement strand
TTAGCAATTCGCTTCTAACTCGGCGGAGTCAGCAGGTCAATGACAAGCCGGATACAATCATACGCCGCCTACTCACCCCCCAAATTTTGGGGGGATGGCTCCCATTTACACGTGAGACTCTTTCTCGCAGTAGGGAGTCTCGCGAGACGAGAATGGTTGAAGGAAGTCTATCGAAGGAAGTCTGTTTTATCGGTCGTCGTGAGTACCTCAGTCTGGGCCGTTTACGGTGCCTATGAGCGCGCCACCGAAGCAGCATCTCAAAACTGTTACAGACAGATTCGCTGCCAGAGACGTAATATTAGACCACATCATCTAGCCGGATACATCCTGAGGAGGGGATCCTCGCAAGCCAGACTACACCTGGATAGAAGTCAGCCAAGATCATGGTTATTAGACGAACCTAGGATGAGATAATAACCACACGGAAGAAGTGGCATCGCCGATACGTACAAACCAGGTGAAGGCAGACGTATCCACGGTGGGGAAACGAACCTAACTGTAGAGTGGACTTCTCGCAAGGAGAAGCAGACGTATCCACGGTGGGAAGACGAACCGACCTGTAGAAGGAAATACACGTGTACCTACAAGGTAAACAAACGTATCCACGACGGGAAGATGAGTCTATCTCTAGGAAAATACGTACCTGCGAGGGGAAGACGGTCATATCCACGACGAGAAGCCACGACACTTTCAGGGGACTTTCTGGGTAAGATATACTCACCTTGGAGGGAAGGCGATACGGAAGCATCCTCGCAAGACAGGTTACAACTGCGGAAGAACGGACATATCCATGATGGGAAGACGAATCTCCCTGTAGAGGGGATTTCTCACAAGGTGAAGCAGACCTATCAACGGTGGGAAGACGGAGCAATCTCTGGGATCATACATACCTGTAAGGGGAAGACGGTCATATCCACGGTGGGAAACCACGACGTTTTCTGGGGAGGATATACCTACCGTACAGAGAAGAGAGCCGTTATATCCATAGCCTCGCTCCAACAGCCGGGAGAAGGAAGGACGTCGAGCCACTATCCTTGGCATCGCTCCAACGACATGCCATACCAAGAGAGGGGCCAGCAGCAAGGCCGCCCCTACGATCACCTACCGTGTGGAAATGGCCAGCAACCAGGCCGCCCTTTACGCGGCGCGTGTATGATAACTGTACATATTTACATCTTTACGCACGATCATCCTGTACATTTAACTGAATATTATTGCACATTAATTGACTCTATATCAGCCTTGATTGTCTCTACACTCTCCTACTTTCTCGATGCAGACAAGGTGACAGGCCGAAGTGAATCTCTAGTTGGCAAGGGCTAGTGCCGGCAGGGACCGCGGCCTGACAGCCTGTACGCTACCATTTTACGAGACTAAGCTCAGCTGCATCCCGTTCATTGACCGGCCCGGCACACGTTACAATGGTATTGCTGATTATTGCTGAAACAAATTCACAAATCGCTAACATTACGACTTAATAATATGGATTAAATATTCGCAATGTTCTACATCGATGTTACATTGTAAATATGGTTGTGTACTTTCCTGTAACACATACTTAAAACATCATACGATGATATACGAGATACAAATGATATATGTATGTAAAAAGATGTGCATAGCCTTGTAATCAAAACCCATGAGCTGGAAATAATTGATTTACCTGGAGTTGAAGGGGAGATCGAGATAAGATAGGAGATATGTAATGAGACACGGAGATAAAACGGCAGGAATACAACGGTGAGAAACTACTCCAACTGGAAATATCGCGTTCAGAAAATACATTACGTTAGTACAAAAAAGGTTTAACAAATGCCAAGACATATTTCGAAGAAAAACCGATGGGCAAATACAAAACATTGGACCGATTGGAATTTATAACAGAATATAAAAAAAAGTCAAATATATTTTCGGTATAAATATACAACTATCGTCTTCAGCACCTGTGAAATCAGCGAGTGTTTATGTCTTCCACAGGAAAGAATCCTCAGTATCCCGCCGCCTCCAACAAGGTCTCGAACCACGGTAGATTTCGAGGCGAAATCTGGTAGAGTCATATACTCCTATCCATGTCACAGAGGTGTGACAAATACCAAGATAGACAAAAAACAGGTAAAAATAGAACCTCTTGACCTTTTCGCGACTGTATCGATCAAATCAATAGAAATATGGTAAAGTAGTGATATATGGCATCATAGGTAAATTCTCCCTATCTTTTGGGATCCGGGATTTTTTGTTTCACATGAAATTGATCTTGATCTGGGGTCATGAAACTATGTCAATGCGAGTGTTATGTGCAGAATACCGGTTAACCGGGACGGACGGACATGACATAGACATATTCATGCAGCTATTTTCCTACAAAATTGATACTTGTTTGCTCCAGGTCAATAAATCTGACCCCAAAAATATGTTGACCCGATATCTTCTTCGATCGACCCAGAAAGGTCTTATTTATATACCGGAAATTATTGGATTAAAAGCGACTCAATCCTTATCAGTGTGAATGACCCATCGGAATATGACTATTGGTACAAGTTGTATTTGCTGATAAGCAGACCCAAGACTTGAAAGTTCTACTTGTTGCTGACCAGAATCTTCTATATTTGTTCCTCGTAAGGATAATAATGGTCCAATATGACTAGATGTACATCGTCGCATGTTTGAATTAATTTTCATGTCAACAGCAATATTATTTAAATTACTGTACCGATGTCGTAGTGGATAAACATTATTAATTAGCGTATCGTAAATCATACAAATGACAATTATACGACCTTTACATTGCGGTTCATTTGTTGCATATGTAATTCAGTACAACACCAACTCTAATCATATAAAATGAATATGCATTAAGTCAATTAATGAACATATTTCCCACGTTGTCAAAGCTAATTCTACTCGTTTGACGTCGGGTCGGTTCATCCATATCGAAGAAGGGACAATGTTACTCGACATTTCACGTTATTTTGTACAACATTTGTGAGGTTAATTCATGAGATGTGCCACTTACTGTTTTAGGAGCATCCTAATTAATTGTCTTCTAAATAAACACAACTTGCGAGTTATACACACAATTATATTCAGAACATTAGATTTGTCTTTACACTTATCTGATTGGTGAGATATGGAAGAGATGGAAAATATTGACGACGTCTGGCGACTAAAACATAACCACATGACTCCACAGGAAAGCTTCCCTCGGCACCTCACATTCAGATTTGAATACGGAGGATTCTACGACGTAGTCTTGGTATCTCAGCCGCGCTTTTATTATAGATGTTCATGTGGAAACTATAAAGTAAGCACACGCCCCCCCCCCCCTAGGACCGGCTTAAGCGGAATTAGATACTCCCGTTGGCTAGCTGTGTAGCAACTACTAATGACACAATTGCAACCATTGTGTCAGTAGCAGTTCGCCGGTAGACACGCAAAATGGTACATCTTCAGAAAATTTATGACCTAACCCAAAGATCACAAGATCATTATTGTTTAGCATCATCAGATAAACAAGAATAGTACGATCAGACAACATGCAGGCGAAAATACGGTATAATTGACGTAATTCGTTGTTTTCCGCGTTTCAACGGTTGATCTTCAATGCAGAATCTAGGTCAACTAAATTTATATCTGCTGCTTCAAACGAGTAGGCCATAAATAAAGTTCAACGTTCAGTTTTATTTTTTTAACAACAAAACTTGCATAATGATAGCAATAAAAGTACATGTCATAGGGCGTGTGAACAGTACTATGTAGTGAATGAAGAACAGAAATGCTGCAACTGCCTTGCCCTGATCAAGTACATGTCACACTAAGAACCCGGGATAAATTTTCCGAAGATGTACCGTCTTGCGGTAGACACGGCTCTCTTTGAGAATGGATCGGAACTGTACGTACTACTTCCTGTATTAGATAACTCGCTTTCACGGCCAAGTATATACATACCGACAATAATTTGTTCGCGATTGATATGCTCCGAAACGGAAAGAGTCATTTTCCAATTATATAGCCCACGTTATGTTTAGCAATTCGCTTCTAACTCGGCGGAGTCAGCAGGTCAATGACAAGCCGGATACAATCATACGCCGCCTACTCACCCCCCAAATTTTGGGGGGATGGCTCCCATTTACACGTGAGACTCTTTCTCGCAGTAGGGAGTCTCGCGAGACGAGAATGGTTGAAGGAAGTCTATCGAAGGAAGTCTGTTTTATCGGTCGTCGTGAGTACCTCAGTCTGGGCCGTTTACGGTGCCTATGAGCGCGCCACCGAAGCAGCATCTCAAAACTGTTACAGACAGATTCGCTGCCAGAGACGTAATATTAGACCACATCATCTAGCCGGATACATCCTGAGGAGGGGATCCTCGCAAGCCAGACTACACCTGGATAGAAGTCAGCCAAGATCATGGTTATTAGACGAACCTAGGATGAGATAATAACCACACGGAAGAAGTGGCATCGCCGATACGTACAAACCAGGTGAAGGCAGACGTATCCACGGTGGGGAAACGAACCTAACTGTAGAGTGGACTTCTCGCAAGGAGAAGCAGACGTATCCACGGTGGGAAGACGAACCGACCTGTAGAAGGAAATACACGTGTACCTACAAGGTAAACAAACGTATCCACGACGGGAAGATGAGTCTATCTCTAGGAAAATACGTACCTGCGAGGGGAAGACGGTCATATCCACGACGAGAAGCCACGACACTTTCAGGGGACTTTCTGGGTAAGATATACTCACCTTGGAGGGAAGGCGATACGGAAGCATCCTCGCAAGACAGGTTACAACTGCGGAAGAACGGACATATCCATGATGGGAAGACGAATCTCCCTGTAGAGGGGATTTCTCACAAGGTGAAGCAGACCTATCAACGGTGGGAAGACGGAGAAATCTCTGGGACCATACATACCTGTAAGGGGAAGACGGTCATATCCACGGTGGGAAACCACGACGTTTTCTGGGGAGGATATACCTACCGTACAGAGAAGAGAGCCGTTATATCCATAGCCTCGCTCCAACAGCCGGGAGAAGGAAGGACGTCGAGCCACTATCCTTGGCATCGCTCCAACGACATGCCATACCAAGAGAGGGGCCAGCAGCAAGGCCGCCCCTACGAAATGGCCAGCAACCAGGCCGCCCTTTACGCGGCGCGTGTATGATAACTGTACATATTTACATCTTTACGCACGATCATCCTGTACATTTAACTGAATATTATTGCACATTAATTGACTCTATATCAGCCTTGATTGTCTCTACACTCTCCTACTTTCTCGATGCAGACAAGGTGACAGGCCGAAGTGAATCTCTAGTTGGCAAGGGCTAGTGCCGGCAGGGACCGCGGCCTGACAGCCTGTACGCTACCATTTTACGAGACTAAGCTCAGCTGCATCCCGTTCATTGACCGGCCCGGCACACGTTACAATGGTATTGCTGATTATTGCTGAAACAAATTCACAAATCGCTAACATTACGACTTAATAATATGGATTAAATATTCGCAATGTTCTACATCGATGTTACATTGTAAATATGGTTGTGTACTTTCCTGTAACACATACTTAAAACATCATACGATGATATACGAGATACAAATGATATATGTATGTAAAAAGATGTGCATAGCCTTGTAATCAAAACCCATGAGCTGGAAATAATTGATTTACCTGGAGTTGAAGGGGAGATCGAGATAAGATAGGAGATATGTAATGAGACACGGAGATAAAACGGCAGGAATACAACGGTGAGAAACTACTCCAACTGGAAATATCGCGTTCAGAAAATACATTACGTTAGTACAAAAAAGGTTTAACAAATGCCAAGACATATTTCGAAGAAAAACCGATGGGCAAATACAAAACATTGGACCGATTGGAATTTATAACAGAATATAAAAAAAAGTCAAATATATTTTCGGTATAAATATACAACTATCGTCTTCAGCACCTGTGAAATCAGCGAGTGTTTATGTCTTCCACAGGAAAGAATCCTCAGTATCCCGCCGCCTCCAACAAGGTCTCGAACCACGGTAGATTTCGAGGCGAAATCTGGTAGAGTCATATACTCCTATCCATGTCACAGAGGTGTGACAAATACCAAGATAGACAAAAAACAGGTAAAAATAGAACCTCTTGACCTTTTCGCGACTGTATCGATCAAATCAATAGAAATATGGTAAAGTAGTGATATATGGCATCATAGGTAAATTCTCCCTATCTTTTGGGATCCGGGATTTTTTGTTTCACATGAAATTGATCTTGATCTGGGGTCATGAAACTATGTCAATGCGAGTGTTATGTGCAGAATACCGGTTAACCGGGACGGACGGACATGACATAGACATATTCATGCAGCTATTTTCCTACAAAATTGATACTTGTTTGCTCCAGGTCAATAAATCTGACCCCAAAAATATGTTGACCCGATATCTTCTTCGATCGACCCAGAAAGGTCTTATTTATATACCGGAAATTATTGGATTAAAAGCGACTCAATCCTTATCAGTGTGAATGACCCATCGGAATATGACTATTGGTACAAGTTGTATTTGCTGATAAGCAGACCCAAGACTTGAAAGTTCTACTTGTTGCTGACCAGAATCTTCTATATTTGTTCCTCGTAAGGATAATAATGGTCCAATATGACTAGATGTACATCGTCGCATGTTTGAATTAATTTTCATGTCAACAGCAATATTATTTAAATTACTGTACCGATGTCGTAGTGGATAAACATTATTAATTAGCGTATCGTAAATCATACAAATGACAATTATACGACCTTTACATTGCGGTTCATTTGTTGCATATGTAATTCAGTACAACACCAACTCTAATCATATAAAATGAATATGCATTAAGTCAATTAATGAACATATTTCCCACGTTGTCAAAGCTAATTCTACTCGTTTGACGTCGGGTCGGTTCATCCATATCGAAGAAGGGACAATGTTACTCGACATTTCACGTTATTTTGTACAACATTTGTGAGGTTAATTCATGAGATGTGCCACTTACTGTTTTAGGAGCATCCTAATTAATTGTCTTCTAAATAAACACAACTTGCGAGTTATACACACAATTATATTCAGAACATTAGATTTGTCTTTACACTTATCTGATTGGTGAGATATGGAAGAGATGGAAAATATTGACGACGTCTGGCGACTAAAACATAACCACATGACTCCACAGGAAAGCTTCCCTCGGCACCTCACATTCAGATTTGAATACGGAGGATTCTACGACGTAGTCTTGGTATCTCAGCCGCGCTTTTATTATAGATGTTCATGTGGAAACTATAAAGTAAGCACACGCCCCCCCCCCCCCAGGACCGGCTTAAGCGGAATTAGATACTCCCGTTGGCTAGCTGTGTAGCAACTACTAATGACACAATTGCAACCATTGTGTCAGTAGCAGTTCGCCGGTAGACACGCAAAATGGTACATCTTCAGAAAATTTATGACCTAACCCAAAGATCACAAGATCATTATTGTTTAGCATCATCAGATAAACAAGAATAGTACGATCAGACAACATGCAGGCGAAAATACGGTATAATTGACGTAATTCGTTGTTTTCCGCGTTTCAATGGTTGATCTTCAATGCAGAATCTAGGTCAACTAAATTTATATCTGCTGCTTCAAACGAGTAGGCCATAAATAAAGTTCAACGTTCAGTTTTATTTTTTTAACAACAAAACTTGTATAATGATAGCAACAAAAGTACATGTCATAGGGCGTGTGAACAGTACTATGTAGTGAATGAAGAACAGAAATGCTGCAACTGCCTTGCCCTGATCAAGTACATGTCACACTAAGAACCCGGGATAAATTTTCCGAAGATGTACCGTCTTGCGGTAGACACGGCTCTCTTTGAGAATGGATCGGAACTGTACGGACTACTTCCTGTATTAGATAACTCGCTTTCACGGCCAAGTATACATACCGACAATAATTTGTTCGCGATTGATATGCTCCGAAACGGAAAGAGTCATTTTCCAATTATATAGCCCACGTTATGTTTAGCAATTCGCTTCTAACTCGGCGGAGTCAGCAGGTCAATGACAAGCCGGATACAATCATACGCCGCCTACTCACCCCCCAAATTTTGGGGGGATGGCTCCCATTTACACGTGAGACTCTTTCTCGCAGTAGGGAGTCTCGCGAGACGAGAATGGTTGAAGGAAGTCTATCGAAGGAAGTCTGTTTTATCGGTCGTCGTGAGTACCTCAGTCTGGGCCGTTTACGGTGCCTATGAGCGCGCCACCGAAGCAGCATCTCAAAACTGTTACAGACAGATTCGCTGCCAGAGACGTAATATTAGACCACATCATCTAGCCGGATACATCCTGAGGAGGGGATCCTCGCAAGCCAGACTACACCTGGATAGAAGTCAGCCAAGATCATGGTTATTAGACGAACCTAGGATGAGATAATAACCACACGGAAGAAGTGGCATCGCCGATACGTACAAACCAGGTGAAGGCAGACGTATCCACGGTGGGGAAACGAACCTAACTGTAGAGTGGACTTCTCGCAAGGAGAAGCAGACGTATCCACGGTGGGAAGACGAACCGACCTGTAGAAGGAAATACACGTGTACCTACAAGGTAAACAAACGTATCCACGACGGGAAGATGAGTCTATCTCTAGGAAAATACGTACCTGCGAGGGGAAGACGGTCATATCCACGACGAGAAGCCACGACACTTTCAGGGGACTTTCTGGGTAAGATATACTCACCTTGGAGGGAAGGCGATACGGAAGCATCCTCGCAAGACAGGTTACAACTGCGGAAGAACGGACATATCCATGATGGGAAGACGAATCTCCCTGTAGAGGGGATTTCTCACAAGGTGAAGCAGACCTATCAACGGTGGGAAGACGGAGCAATCTCTGGGATCATACATACCTGTAAGGGGAAGACGGTCATATCCACGGTGGGAAACCACGACGTTTTCTGGGGAGGATATACCTACCGTACAGAGAAGAGAGCCGTTATATCCATAGCCTCGCTCCAACAGCCGGGAGAAGGAAGGACGTCGAGCCACTATCCTTGGCATCGCTCCAACGACATGCCATACCAAGAGAGGGGCCAGCAGCAAGGCCGCCCCTACGATCACCTACCGTGTGGAAATGGCCAGCAACCAGGTCGCCCTTTACGCGGCGCGTGTATGATAACTGTACATATTTACATCTTTACGCACGATCATCCTGTACATTTAACTGAATATTATTGCACATTAATTGACTCTATATCAGCCTTGATTGTCTCTACACTCTCCTACTTTCTCGATGCAGACAAGGTGACAGGCCGAAGTGAATCTCTAGTTGGCAAGGGCTAGTGCCGGCAGGGACCGCGGCCTGACAGCCTGTACGCTACCATTTTACGAGACTAAGCTCAGCTGCATCCCGTTCATTGACCGGCCCGGCACACGTTACAATGGTATTGCTGATTATTGCTGAAACAAATTCACAAATCGCTAACATTACGACTTAATAATATGGATTAAATATTCGCAATGTTCTACATCGATGTTACATTGTAAATATGGTTGTGTACTTTCCTGTAACACATACTTAAAACATCATACGATGATATACGAGATACAAATGATATATGTATGTAAAAAGATGTGCATAGCCTTGTAATCAAAACCCATGAGCTGGAAATAATTGATTTACCTGGAGTTGAAGGGGAGATCGAGATAAGATAGGAGATATGTAATGAGACACGGAGATAAAACGGCAGGAATACAACGGTGAGAAACTACTCCAACCGGAAATATCGCGTTCAGAAAATACATTACGTTAGTACAAAAAAGGTTTAACAAATGCCAAGACATATTTCGAAGAAAAACCGATGGGCAAATACAAAACATTGGACCGATTGGAATTTATAACAGAATATAAAAGTCAAATATATTTTCGGTATAAATATACAACTATCGTCTTCAGCACCTGTGAAATCAGCGAGTGTTTATGTCTTCCACAGGAAAGAATCCTCAGTATCCCGCCGCCTCCAACAAGGTCTCGAACCACGGTAGATTTCGAGGCGAAATCTGGTAGAGTCATATACTCCTATCCATGTCACAGAGGTGTGACAAATACCAAGATAGACAAAAAACAGGTAAAAATAGAACCTCTTGACCTTTTCGCGACTGTATCGATCAAATCAATAGAAATATGGTAAAGTAGTGATATATGGCATCATAGGTAAATTCTCCCTATCTTTTGGGATCCGGGATTTTTTGTTTCACATGAAATTGATCTTGATCTGGGGTCATGAAACTATGTCAATGCGAGTGTTATGTGCAGAATACCGGTTAACCGGGACGGACGGACATGACATAGACATATTCATGCAGCTATTTTCCTACAAAATTGATACTTGTTTGCTCCAGGTCAATAAATCTGACCCCAAAAATATGTTGACCCGATATCTTCTTCGATCGACCCAGAAAGGTCTTATTTATATACCGGAAATTATTGGATTAAAAGCGACTCAATCCTTATCAGTGTGAATGACCCATCGGAATATGACTATTGGTACAAGTTGTATTTGCTGATAAGCAGACCCAAGACTTGAAAGTTCTACTTGTTGCTGACCAGAATCTTCTATATTTGTTCCTCGTAAGGATAATAATGGTCCAATATGACTAGATGTACATCGTCGCATGTTTGAATTAATTTTCATGTCAACAGCAATATTATTTAAATTACTGTACCGATGTCGTAGTGGATAAACATTATTAATTAGCGTATCGTAAATCATACAAATGACAATTATACGACCTTTACATTGCGGTTCATTTGTTGCATATGTAATTCAGTACAACACCAACTCTAATCATATAAAATGAATATGCATTAAGTCAATTAATGAACATATTTCCCACGTTGTCAAAGCTAATTCTACTCGTTTGACGTCGGGTCGGTTCATCCATATCGAAGAAGGGACAATGTTACTCGACATTTCACGTTATTTTGTACAACATTTGTGAGGTTAATTCATGAGATGTGCCACTTACTGTTTTAGGAGCATCCTAATTAATTGTCTTCTAAATAAACACAACTTGCGAGTTATACACACAATTATATTCAGAACATTAGATTTGTCTTTACACTTATCTGATTGGTGAGATATGGAAGAGATGGAAAATATTGACGACGTCTGGCGACTAAAACATAACCACATGACTCCACAGGAAAGCTTCCCTCGGCACCTCACATTCAGATTTGAATACGGAGGATTCTACGACGTAGTCTTGGTATCTCAGCCGCGCTTTTATTATAGATGTTCATGTGGAAACTATAAAGTAAGCACACGCCCCCCCCCCCCTAGGACCGGCTTAAGCGGAATTAGATACTCCCGTTGGCTAGCTGTGTAGCAACTACTAATGACACAATTGCAACCATTGTGTCAGTAGCAGTTCTCAGGTTGCCAGCTAATGTCGTAATTGCGTCATTAGCAGGCGGCTCTATACATGCAGAGTCAACCGCAAATGCGATATTAGCTGTAACATATTCAGGGGACCATTAATTATCGCATGTGAATACCTGTACATATATCTCCGTTTCCATGCGGATTTAGGGCTATGTCGGAAGGTCACAAGATATTTTTTTTATATTTCGCTGCGCACTAGTCCTGGCATTCCTCTATTGGACAATACCCCTGATAGTAACACTGAACCGACAATTAAAACACTGATCTAGAAATGTTCGGCAATCGATTGCAAGGTCATTTTCGAGGTCAAGGTCAATTCTGACCTCGCATTCGTGATCAGTGATTTCGATGATACATTAGAACGAAGTTTGGATCAAATACTCGAAACTTTAGTTTCGACTCAAAATTTCACCTCAGGGTGAACACTTTTTACCCTTTGTAGAAAAAAAAAAAATGATAGAATTTTAATTTCTATGCGATTGACCTCAAACTTCGTCTTTAAATTCATGTAGGCCATACTTTGATTGTGAATGTATCAAAGATTTAGTCATACATCGTGTGTGATATATTTTTTCCTTAAATAATTGCCGGTCCCCAGTTGTGTCAAAAAGCGTCAACATGCCCGCTACCACTGTTTTTGAGTGACAAGAGTCGCCTGCTATTTTTGTCATTAGCTGATGACCTGACAACCGCTAACAACACAAATGTTGCAATTGCGACAATTAATTGTGTCATCAGTAGTTGCTACATAACTGAGTCACTTAGTTAACGTTGGTACTAATCTGTTTTCGTTCGTGAAGTTGTTATCATGAACATTTTCCAGACAGGGATTTTATCACAAAAACAGTTAAATGCCTTAACAACAAGAAAATGGAGTCGGAACCACGTGGGTCCGAAGCGAAGTACTGTGGAATCTGAATAATTGGAATGTACACGATATTCTTGTGGCGCAATCTGTATTGGATTGAAAAGTTCAACGGCGGAAATACGGGGGTGTGGGGGTCCTGACACCTCTCTTCCCCCCCCCCCCATGAAACTTGAATGTTTGAATTCTTTTTTGAGGGATCAGCGAACCCTAGGATTTCACATAGAAATAATGTCTTACTATTTATTATACAGCCTAGGCGGCCCCTGGACCCTCCCCTGTTGGGCAGTGAGGATTTCCTTATTTTAGCTTTGTGTAAATGAATCGTATCGGTACGCGTATTGGTTTCTAATGTTCCATGTATGTGTTAAATATACCTAGATATTGATACAGCTTGCCATAAGCCCTGACATTACGTACTTTCCCGAGAAAGCTGATCAAATGCTGAAAACGATGAACAGTAGCTGAACATCTCACAGCCAGGTTTGATATATCAAAGCAGCGATCCAACCTGTAACCATCTGGGTCATATATACTCGGTAAGACTGACCCTGGGATCGTGTGTATCCATTTCAGACTACTTTCGGCAACTGCAAGAGGGAATTTCCAGAAATCAATACCACGTGACTTCGTCAGCCAATCAGCTAAAGTTTATCGACGTAACCCCAACGTTACCCGCCATTTTCGAGTCATGTGATGATCTACTTGTTCAAAATTACAGATATACCACACCTCTTGGATGATACGAAAGTTATTCATACCTATATATTTTGTAAGCCCAGGCAATACCTGTTTCCGAGGTATATATGAAAACCTGGAATCTATCAGAGTTTTCGAGTCTGTTCTCCGCCGGATGAAGACCGAACAGAATCTGGTCGGATATCGCTCCACGATAATGGAGGCACACGATTCGCAAGCCGTCTTATGGTTGGCGAAGTGTACGCAAATGAGCAGCGATCGTGTAATAAGATTAGGTCATTATTTCAAAGACCACAGGTAACTGAGTTGTCTGCTTGGGTATATATGTAAACAGATATAATATAATCAATCTAAGCAAAGGAATAGATCACAATTATTCCCACAAAACGCGAGAGAAAGAATATACATATGCCCATATATGCTAGTAAGTCCGTCGAATGTCGGATTACTTACTCTATTTTGAAGTTGTAGAGCGAACATGTAATATTGCATTATTTTGTCACCTAAGTCGATACCCGGTAGAGATGTTATCAACATTCTACATTCACAGATATAGAGGTAATTGGATATGTATCAGATATTCCAAAAGAGATTAGACATATCAAATCATGACCTGGGATCAAATGTTTTAACTTCACTGTCTGCCGTTACCTGAGAACAATAATTCACTAGAGCATTTGCACACGGCACTCTGTATCTGCTGTCTTTATCTTCCTCATCTTGTGTAACGGGATATTTTTTTACATTAATAGAGAAACGAAAACAGCTTAACCAGTTGTTTTGTCAGTTTTAGCGCTTGACTGTGCATGAGAAGGTTAGCAATCTTTTTATATTGTTTGTTTGACAGATTGAATCTGACAAAGACTGCACAAAGACTGCATCTAAACATTGAGCCACTTTACATGATACAATCATGTCTAACTCACCTAATTTAAAGAATCTTATTATATATAAATGTAGTCCGATCTCCGCTGACCCTACGCCGACAGATATTTTTTTTATAGATTGTCTGTAGTATAGAAAGAGCAAATTGTGTCGGATTGACTTACTTTCGTGAAGGCCGATAGAGGTCAAGGCCGCTATAGTTCCGGCATTTCCGGTCACGTGCCCGGGAATGACCCCTGGGGAATGTATTACTCCGCGGTGGTGCGGTCATTTCCGGGTTGTGGGAAGAAGCCTCCGCGGACAGATATCAAATCAAACACGCGGGTGATCGCTTCGCCTCATTCTCCGAGAATGTCCGGGAATCTCCGGCAATGTCCGGGACTCTTCGGCAATGTCCGTTTATCTCCGTCAATGTCCGGGAATATAATGGCCAATAAGCCTTTATCCGCCCTTCCAAAGCATCAATGGAATGCACGTCATCAAACATAGTCCCCGACAATAAATGGCAAGCGGGGAGCCCTAACTTTCCCCACATAGCCATACAGTGAAAGAAGGGAAATCCCCCTGGTCCCAGCGGGTTGCTCCCTCCAGAAGCGGACACGCTATCCACTACACCACGAATCTGCCCATACTAGACAAGGTTGAAAATATCCTAATATATCTACCACAGAGCAGATCACTATACGGCTAGGGTGTAGGCCCAATCGGGAACCCACGCATGGACATTTGCGGTATGCAGTGTTTAACCTGATGGGAAACTCACTCATGGACATTGCGGTATAGGGTGTGACCCCTTGTTTTCTCGTCTCACCACGTAGAACACGATGGGAGGGGTCTCGAGGCCATGCGTTGAAATTTTGTTGAAAAGTGACCGTGTGCATGCGCACTGGGCAGGCAGATCGGAGTAGACGTTTTGGGGTCTAGGTGGACCCCTATTGGTCCGGTTGGGTCGGGTGAGGTGTCATCGTGAAGCACTCGTGAGGGGGCATCCGACTGGATGGGTGTGATGTGGAACTAACGTCATTTCGCACATGCGCTGTAAAAAAGGCATGGGGATGGAGTTTTGGAGTCGAGGTGGGCCACTATTGGGCCAAATGGGTCGTTGGAGGTGTCAAAGTGAAGCGCTCCTCCAGGGCGATCAAGTCATGGTGGGTGCATGTAAAATTAGCATTGGGTTTGAGCATATAAAATCCAGAAACACTGACTTTACCCCTAGAATAGAGAAAACCCTTATCAACCAGGTCTAGATGGACCAGCGGATCGGGGCCTACCGAGAGAGAGAGAGGGTGGCTTAGTGGGTGTATGCAAATTTAGGATTAGGTTGGAACATATAAAAAGCGGAACACGGACTTTACACCTAAAATAGGGAAAACCCCTATCAACCCGGTCTGGAGGGGCTAGTATCGTCCCCAGCGGATCGGGACCTGCCGAGAGAGGCAGGATTGGTTAGTGGGTGTATGAAAAATTAGGATTGGGTTTGAACATATAAAAAGCGGAACACGGATTTTACCCCTAAATTAGGGAAAACCCCTATCAACCACGTCTAGAAGGGCTAATATTGGCCTCAGACTCCTAAATAATTTAAACGTTCGGCAGTATTAACAAAACTGTACGTCGCTGGTTCCCTAATTAAGTTTAGACATTCATCTTTCGACAGGAAGTAGTTTATTTCAAGCGCTACAAGGTGACCAACTTCTTGTCAAACTTTTACCGTCAAAATGTTAAGCTGTGCGCGCCTCTACACATGAGGTGCTCATTTCGCTGTTTTCTCTGCCTGCTGAAAGCAGTGCCTAGGCCCCGCAAATAGTGCCCCGGCGAGGCATGTTATCGTGCAGTGAATCGAAATAAAATTTGTAGCTGAATAGAACAAATACAATACTTGCCAGTGGTACCAACGGCTTTCTATTAATCGTTGCAACGAAGGCGGAAAAAAATCGGCAAAATTCTGGTCTTTGGCAGAGATTACGTTTAGGGGTTAACGGATCGGGACTTTTTTTTATTTAGGAGCCTGAGGCCTATTAGGTGGGCTTATTTCATCCTATCGGTCTGATATCAGACATGGGCTTGCATCATTCAATTGCCCGGAAGCTTGAAAAATTTCACGCGTTTTCATCAAATACTTTGCGCGCTATGCGATTTTTGCTACATGTACCCCCATGAAAATACAA
>JAVTVY010038280.1:0-16377 GCA_036873755.1 Hanleya hanleyi | reverse complement strand
TTACATACTTACATACATAGGTTATATTGAGGACTATGTACATATATATTCTTGTTTAGATACAATATTCCAAATGCAAAATAAGGAGACTGATCACTATGTATGAGAGATAGGCACCAGTGATCTATTGTAAAAACATAATTGAATGAAATTGAGAAAGAAATCATGTTGGATAATTTAATTCCTGAAAATCAAAAATGAAAAATGCAATGTTGTGTTTCACTTGAAACCCTGGCTGAAAAAGTTTGATGGGAAGACTTGCTGCAGACAAGTCTGACCCTAGCACTTGATTTTCAACCGGTGCCTCAGTGAAAGAGCACAACAGAGAAACTGTACTTTATTTTGTCAAGATGAATGACTCACATAATTTTTAAGTGTTATTAAACAATTATTTTCGAGGAAAGAATAAACATACATGTAGGTAGTATTCATGTATGCATATACATACATACATGAGAGTATAAAGTGCAAACCTTACATCCGCAAGATCCTTGGATTTTTCACAACATAAAATAAGTTAGTCATGTTAGTGGGAATTATAACAAACTACATCAATACATCAACATATAATGCAACAACTTGTAAGTAAAAACTAATTATTTACACATTCCCTTTGGTACTCGAATATATGGTTTGTCAAGCCATATTAAGAGTATCACAGAATCTGTCGGGGGTGACAAGTCTCGGACCAGTCCTGTGGTTGTCTAAGCATAGTTATGTTCTTACGGTACCTCTTTTGCCAATATCAAACTATGCATATATGCTCCTATCAAATCGAACATGTATATTGTGCCTGTCGAAATCCTGAAGAAAATCATACACCGAATTCAGATCAATATTATCGACAGGACTCCACTGATGGGGCATATATCTAGATTTGAATACTGGTGTTCCCAGATGAAACTGGAACTTATAAACCTTGAGGGAGTGTGGCACTGAAGTTCGTCGTTGAACTAAGTGGCAATCGAAGGGATTTTCCTCATACCATTCTTTTTCTGTCTGATGAATCACTTGTCGTACATGTACAATTAAGTGGTGTATTTTGTTTTGGGGTATCTGATCAAGTGGGAACCAGGCTGCGCCCTGCACCTGTTCCTTCGTTTTGTATTTCACTTTCACATAATACATGCCATCGATGAACTTGATTTTCTGAATATCTTTTATTTTCACACTTTTGATATCTATCATGGGTTGCTGTTTGGACATCGACTCACTTCGATCGGAGTTAACACAGGCCACAGTTTGTTCAGATTTCTTCATGAAAAACTTATTTTGGCCTAAAGGTTTGCGCCTTTTCTTGCCAGACAATGTTTTGTCGGCATGATATTGTCGACGCAGCTCATCTGGGAGACTCGTATCATGCTCCCAGGTGGAGCCTCTAGTGTTGTCTACCCATTTAATCCTGTACCACATTCGTCCATTGTAACGTTTTGATGCTAGAATTTTGTCAATTTCAGTCACTAGGAATTTGTTTGGTGTTGTTACCGAGTTGGGATCTTGATTTGTACTTGAGCTTGGGATTGTACCGGTATCTTTAGGATGTTGAATAGTTTTGGGTGTTACTCTTGTTTTTGCCTGTTCATTGTTTTTAAGTGCTGCTTTTGTTTTTGGTACATGATGCTCTTTTGTTTCCTTTGTTTCATTGTTCCGTTTGTCATTGGTATTTGTCTCGTTTTCATCATTTTCTGACTCGATTTCTTCTGGATTGAGATCATCATTTGTTTGTAGTAAATCTTCAGGCTCATAGTTTGGCCTGTCTGCTGGGTCATGAAACTTTTTGAGACGGTTTGCATGAATCATTGATTTCACTTCTTTATCGTCACTACATTTGCGTAATTTGTATGTGTAGTTTTGTCCAACCAATACAACATAATATGGTCCTTCCCACTTTTTTGTTAGTTTGGGAGATCGGCCCACAGTCTTTTTCGTACAATATAACCATACCTTTTGTGCTGGCTCGAATGTTGGTTCCTTTGTTCTTCTATCATAATAAGTTTTGTATTTTGTTTGGGCTTTTTTCAAATTTTCATCTGCAATTTTTCTATACTGAGCCAGATTGTCTAGAATTTTTGACAAGTATGTTCTATGACCCTTTGACAGTGTTTCTTTTGGAATTAGAGGGGTATCAATTGGTGTTCTCATCTGTTTACCAAACAGCATTTGATAAGGAGATAAGCCAGTTGATTGAGTGGCTGGGGTCATGCGGTATGCCATCATAATACCTGGTATATGATCTGGCCAATCAGTTTGGTCTTCCTTGATGTAGGCTCTTAGACCCTGTTCAATGACGCGATTCATTCTTTCACATGTAGCATTGGTTGCAGGATGATATGAACTAGTTTTAGCATGTTTGATGTTGAATAATTTTGTCATGGCTGCTATGAGTTTGGACATGAATTGAGCACCGCGATCACTGACTAATTTGTCTGGTGACCCATAACGTGTGAGAATCTCTCGGTATAAAATGGATGCAACTTCAGTGGCCTCCTGGGTTTTCATAGGAAAACATTCTGGCCATTTGCTGTAAGAATCCACTACAAGGAGTAGATATTTGGAACCATCCGGAGTTTTTGGAAGTGGGCCGAGTATGTCAATATGAAGCCGCGAGAAAGCACGTTCATATGGCAAGGGTTTAAGTGGTGCAGGCTTATCATGAACATTTGTTTTGATCTGTTGACATGTCGTGCATGTACGTACATAGGTACACACATCTGTGTACATTTGATCCCAGTGATATTTGGATCTTATAGCAGCATACATTCTTTCTTGACCTTGATGGCAACCTCCTAGCACTGAATCATGATAGGCTTGGAGTATATCTTTGTGATTACCTCTAGGAACAGCTATCTGTTTGGTATAAGAATCGGCAGCCTTTTTATTTTTTGTATTAAAGAAATGATACAGAATTCCGTCCTCAATCACATAATGATATGCTTCCGCAACCAAGCGACGACTCTGTTTTGGATCATCCGGAAGATCACCATTTTCTTTGTAGGCAAAGATCGGGGCCAAGTCAGGACACTCACGTTGTGTGCCCTCCAAAAATGGATTTGAAATTACAATTTCAGTATTGACTTGTGCCACAACAATTGTATCTTTTGTACATACCGTTGCTAAATGAGCATGTTTCGGTTCTCTATATGTTAGAGTTGCCTCAATTGGCTCATTCTGATTCTCTGTATTGGATAAGTATGTGGTTTCTATACTACTCACAATGGTTTCTTCTGTACTTTCAGTTGTAGTTGCTTGATATTCTCTTCTAGACAACCCATCAGCATTTCCGTTTTTAGCTCCTGGCTTGTACTGAATTGTGAAATTGTACTCTTGATGCTCGAGAGCCCACCTGCCTAGTCTACCCTTGTTAGCTTTTATGTTGTTTAACCAAGTGAGGGCAATGTGGTCAGTGAAAACACGAAAGTGAGCATTTGCTATGTATGGACGAAAGGCACGAACTGATTCGACTAATCCAAGACCTTCTTTCTCTGAGATATGCCATGTCTTTTCACTACCGCGCAGGGATCGTCCGCCAAAGGCTATAGCATGTTCATTGCCTTTTTCATCTTTTTGTCCTAAAACATATCCTATTGCACTATCAGACGCATCTGTTGAAATAATGAATTCTTTTTGGAAATCTGGATATGCTAATATAGGGGCTGTGACAAGTGCTTGTTTGAGTGCTTTGAATGAATTTTCAGTGTCATCGGTCCATTTGAATTTAACGTCTTTCTGAAGAAGTTGATTCATGGGGGATGCTATTGAAGCATAATTTTGTACAAATTTGCGATAGTAATTGCATAAACCTAGGAAACTTCGAACCTCTTTCTGTGATTTTGGTCTGGGAAATGATTTAACAGCATGAACTTTGGCTTCATCCACATGAATACCTTGATCACTTAGCACGTGTCCGAGATATGGAACTTGCCGTTGTGCAAATGCGCATTTTGGCGGTTGTAGTTTAAGATTTGCTTCCCGTAAGCGAGAGAAAATTTGTCCAAGATGGACCATGTGTTCCTCTAATGTGTTTGAATGGCAGAGAATATCATCTATATAGCATAGGGTGTGAAGATAAGTGAGGCCGGCAAGGACCTGTGACATCATGAGACTGAAGCTCGCGGGCGAATTTCTCATTCCGAACGGAAGAACTCGGAATTGGAACCTTCCCTGATCCGTCGTAAACGCGGTCTTTGGTTTTGTGTCATCATGTAGTGGAATTTGCCAAAAACCACTTGCCAGGTCAAGAACAGAAAATATTTTAGACTTTGCCTGTGCTACAGAGTCGATAGCATCTGATAACAATGGGAGGGGAAAAGAAATTGGTTCTGTGATCGCATTCAGCTTGCGATAGTCTACTGCAAATCTATATTTTCCATTTTTCTTTTTCACAAGCACTACAGGGGATGACCATTCAGATAGTGATGGTTCAACTATGTTATTTTCCAGCATTTCTTTCACTAATTCATCACATCGCTGTTTTGTCTGGGGGCTTTGTCTGTATGGACGTGAATAAATCGGTTTTTCCGTTTTAGTGAAAATTCTGTGATAATGAGCACTAGCTTTGCCTAATTCACTCATATCTTTGGCAAAAACGTCACGGTTACGACCAAGAAATGCTAAAAATGAATCCTTTTGCTTGGGTGTAAGTATGGAATCGTCTAGTGTTATTCCTAGGTCTCGTGCTAGGTTGGCATAGTAAGCATCACTTTTCGTGTCTCCTTCCATGAAATTTACATCAGCAGAGTTGTTTGACGTATTCTCTTGTTTCATTGTTGTAATAGAGTCTGGTGTAACTACGTGAAATGTGGCAATTGTTGCATGCTTCTCGATATAGACAGGAAGGTTGGATGGGTTCATTACTTTGTAAATAGCCATTTTGTTTTTAACTTTTGCGACAGTGCGCGCACCTGCAATGCTATATTTTGCTGAAAGTGACTCTATTGGTTCCAATAAGATCAAATTTCCATCACCTGCTTCAGGTACATGTACACGAAAATTGGTTTCACGCTTTGGTTTAACCAGAATAATGTCTGTTGTTTTGGCACATCCAGATTCTTTATGTCCATATGTTTTGTTGTTTGTTTCAGTCGCCATGGAAATGTTAAACTGACCATTGCAAAGCAATAGTTTGTTCCTTTTAAAATCAATGTTTGCATCATATTTCCTTAGGAAATCCTCTCCTAAAATTACATCTTTGTGTAATGTTTTAAATACATCAAATTCTCCATTGAGCTCTTCAAGATCTTCAAATTGAATTGGTAGATTCACTACGCCTAACACGGAATGAACTTCACCACAAACACCTGTAATGGCTCGTAAATTACATGTATTAGCGACTGCATTTGGGTAGGCTTTCTGCAAACACCGCTGTGAAATGCAAGAGATGCTTGCCCCTGTGTCGACTAAAGCATGTGTTTTTAACTTGCCAACCTTGATATGCACTGAGCTTTTCTCAAGGGGTGTTGTGAGAGAAATGTTAGGTCTCACTTGACAATGTATGCTATTGTAAGCTCTACCTACTTTTTGACAGTTGTGTCTGTTGCACTTCCAGCTGGCCATTTTACTGTTTTAAGGTCAAATCAGTTTTGAATTTCCAAGACAAGATAGATAAAACAAGCTAGTTAGTAAATCATATGGCGATTATACTTACTCTTGGTGTTTGTCACTCTTTCTTGGTACTCAGGCTCTTTAGCTGGTTCTGTCAGTCATCAAAGGCGGCTTGAATTATTTCATCTTCGTGTAATCATTCTTCTGTTGTTTTTCCTTTGGGTGTTCACCGTTCGTTGAATATTCCAATGTCATCATATATATTCCGATATGAAATCTCTTAGTTTGGGGAGCTAAGAGCAGTTTGTACTGAGAAAGTCTGTCAATCTTAGAAGATTACAGGCCGGGATTCTCCACTATCTATAACCAGGTTGGCTCACTGGTTATCACATTAATAAGTAAGTCATAGTCCATGTTAAGTATAACACAACCTAGCTTTATTTACCCTAATCTAATTATCTAACTTTGACGTAATATTAATTCCAATCTACACAATTATACAGCACTTCCAGTTATTACAGAAACTATATGTTAGTACATATAGCAATCTACATTTACAAGTGTTACCTATATAACTTACAAACTGCCTTGGCGCTGCAAAGTCGCATGCCAAGATGAATTCTAAAAGTGAACTGACTTAATTTCATACTGACCAATATTTATATCATTGGAGTTTTAGCGAGATCTCCAGGTAGTGATTCCTAATAATCGCAAACACTGTTTGACTATTATATAAGTAATTCTAATGTCTTGCCATGTCTATCGGTTATCCTGTTCATTCTATATGACATCTCCAATAACAGTAGGGAGTCTGACCTAATAACAACAAAGGATTATCTTATACTAAAATGACAGTCTGACTACAATTGACACCTGGCTCCTGTCTTTGCTAATTAAATGTCAACTGTTATCAAAACATCCTATTACAATCAATACTCAAACCCCTAAATCCTAATTCCAACATGTGTTACATAATAAACAAATATTAAATAGTAATGAAATATAATTGAGGTACATGTTCATTTTACAAATTTACATGTACATGTCTCATGGCTCTGTTTTCACTGACCACATTGCCCTCACTTGGTTAAACAACATAAAAGCTAACAAGGGTAGACTAGGCAGGTGGGATCTCGAGCTTCAAGAGTACAATTTCACAATTCAGTACAAGCCAGGAGCTAAAAACGGAAATGCTGATGGGTTGTCTAGAAGAGAATATGAAGCAACTACAACTGAAAGTACAGAAGAAACCATTGTGAGTAGTATAGAAACCACATACTTATCCAATACAGAGAATCAGAATGAGCCAATTGAGGCAACTCTAACATATAGAGAACCGAAACATGCTCATTTAGCAACGGTATGTACAAAAGATACAATTGTTGTGGCACAAGTCAATACTGAAATTGTAATTTCAAATCCATTTTTGGAGGGCACACAACGTGAGTGTCCTGACTTGGCCCCGATCTTTGCCTACAAAGAAAATGGTGATCTTCCGGATGATCCAAAACAGAGTCGTCGCTTGGTTGCGGAAGCATATCATTATGTGATTGAGGACGGAATTCTGTATCATTTCTTTAATACAAAAAATAAAAAGGCTGCCGATTCTTATACAAAACAGATAGCTGTTCCTAGAGGTAATCGCAAAGATATACTCCAAGCCTATCATGATTCAGTGCTAGGAGGTTGCCATCAAGGTCAAGAAAGAATGTATGCTGCTATAAGATCCAAATATCACTGGGATCAAATGTACACAGATGTGTGTACCTATGTACGTACATGCACGACATGTCAACAGATCAAAACAAATGTTCATGATAAGCCTGCACCACTTAAACCCTTGCCATATGAACGCGCTTTCTCGCGGCTTCATATTGACATACTCGGCCCACTTCCAAAAACTCCGGATGGTTCCAAATATCTACTCCTTGTAGTGGATTCTTACAGCAAATGGCCAGAATGTTTTCCTATGAAAACCCAGGAAGCCACTGAAGTTGCATCCATTTTATACCGAGAGATTCTCACACGTTATGGGTCACCAGACAAATTAGTCAGTGATCGCGGTGCTCAATTCATGTCCAAACTCATAGCAGCCATGACAGAACTATTCAACATCAAACATGCTAAAACTAGTTCATATCATCCTGCAACCAATGCTACATGTGAAAGAATGAATCACGTCATTGAGCAGGGTCTAAGAGCCTAAATCAAGGAAGACCAAACTAATTGGCCAGATCATATACCAGGTATTATGATGGCATACCGCATGACCCCAGCCACTCAATCAACTGGCTTATCTCCTTATCAAATGCTGTTTGGTAGACAGATGAGAACACCAATTGATACCTCTCTAATTCCAAAAGAAACACTGTCAAATGATCATAGAACATACTTGTCAAAAATTCTAGACAATCTGGCTGAGTATAGAAAAATTGCAGATGAAAATTTGAAAAAAGCCCAAACAAAATACAAAACTTATTATGATAGAAGAACAAAGGAACCAACATTCGAGCCAGCACAAAAGGTTGTGTTATACTTAACATGGACTATGACTTACTTATTAATGTGATAACCAGTGAGCCAACCTGGTTATAGATGGTGGAGAACCCGGGCAGTGCCATTCTTACACAGATGGCATGTTGGCACCTGATCTTGTTGAACTGGTTTATTGCTACCTGAATTATTGTTTTACCAGGAAATACATTGTTTATTGATTCTTTAAATATGTACCTTGACTGTGCTATAGACAGTTCGGATTCCGACTTTGTAAAGTGAACATCACTGTACGAGAGGACACCTTTCTACAGGATATATTTCTATAGTGTAAAGCACTGTATACTGAACTTCTGGATTGCCGGAATTGATGATTGGAATACATTTGGAAACTTCTACATGTATATTGTATATTCATATTCTGGACTACCGGTGTGAAGTAAATATTGGAACTTTGACTGTGGAGTTATTCTCGTCATTTCTTGAACTAGCTTACCCCATCACAAAGGTCTGAGACAAGTCAGGTTGTGTACATACATAACTTGGAATACGACTTCCTTATTTATGTGGTAGCGCCGTTATAGCTAGTCTCCCCCACTAACTGACATAACGGCTGGCTACAGTATTGTCGACGCTTAATGTCACGAGACTCATTAACATACGGGCCAGGGCTGTAAAAATTATCACGTGATATATCACGTGACAAGATCAGATGCAGCAATTTATGGCGGCTGCGAGAAGTTAAAAAAAATGGACACGGGCGTTGGGCGACGATAGTGTAAACGATTGTAGTTGGATGCACATTTTTACGACGGGTTCAATTTGAGGACCAGTGAAAGCTCTTTATTGGACTTAAATAGGTGGGAATGTCGTACAATGAAGGCATTCCTTGCATGGGCTATGATTATGACGTATACGTTTTATTCCTTGAACAGTGTTGGACAGCTTTCTGTCGGATTCCAACCTGAGGAGGATACGGCATTAGTGACACCAGCCTTAGATGACAGATGGGACTACCACGTGTTCTTCATGTATGGGGAGGCCGACAGGAAGTACGCCCTCTGTCTGGCCAATGAGCTACAGCAGAAATACGGACTGTTATGCGCAACCCCAGACGGAAACATTCTCCCCGGTTCGAGTTGCTTGGAGCAGACCAGAGAACTAATCAAACGTTCAAAGCGAGTGATTATCATTCTGTCAAATAATACGCAAGATAATGAGATGGCAATTTTCTACATGGTTACAGTTCCGGAAAAAGACCAACTTCTGAATTCTGTCTCGCCAATCCCTCTGTTGAGAGACGGTAAAGAAGCGATAGGAAAGACAGCTGAATTTTGCAAAAACTTGACCTACGTCGATGCGACTGAGGGAGATTTCATGAAAAAGCTAGTAGACGCTTTGAATGGTATGTATGTTTCGTGGTATTCAGTTTGCTGTCTTGGGTAACACACAAATTATACCCATATTTGGAGTATACGACTTGGTGGGGTGTATATTATCCAAGATCAATCACGAATAACAAGAACGTTGGTACAACAAATACGCAGACCTACGTTGAGAACTTCTTCAACTTAGGCCTATATTATTATTTTTAAGGCCTATATTGGTTTATATTTTATTATATTAGCTTCTTAGTAAAACTGCGTTGTTAATCATGTTATGATGGCGTGAATTCGAGCCCAGGCCAGGCCGTGCATTTGAATTATCTGTAATTGAAATTCGAATGCCTGTCCGACTATTGTACCTCCTGACGTCTATTTCATTCAAATTGGAGAACGACAGATGAAATACCAAATCTGAGTGTTGAGGCATCACCTTCGCTAAATGAATGCCCCTTTTATTGTAGCTCCGGCATCAACTCCTTGTCTACCGGCTGGAAACGTAGCTGATGGCTTGGCGTGGAGTACTTTCTATGGCTATCTTCCTATACTGCTCCCTGGTGAGTTAACTTGGTGGGATGCTGAAAGGGAGAAAACTCGGGGATCGCATCTTTGCGCGACGCCCCCTTGTGGGACACGGTCCTTCAGTGTAAAAAAACGTCTTAACAAAAATTAAAATATCTCTCTAAAGTATGAGCTTTGGCATAAAATGTGTAGTGAAAACGGCCAAGGAATTAATTTCATTACTTTCCATAATATTTTTATCATACAATTCGACAGCAGAATTCGTGTGATTTCTTTATGTTTCCTAAGAGTTAGATCAAGAACCCCAGGTGAAATGGCTGACAACCAGACTTTACTTAAGCTGTGCAAGGGCCGTCAAATTGTGAATACATATATAGCTTCTCTGTGTTTCGTTTGCAGCAATCCATTGCCGTATAATGAATCACCATAGATGGCAAGACGATCCTAGCAAACGAAGGATGTCCAAGAAGATCTATCTGTTGATGCCACAGAGTGGACACACACCGGGCAAGATCTCAGATGCAGACAGCGCCATCACTTTTGACAGTCAGCTGGAAAAGTTTGAATATTCCCGGTCTGGAACTTATAAACGGTCTTACCCCAGCACCGTCTGGAAGGTCACCGACCTCGACACTCAAGAGGTAAAGTTACTATAAATGTTCAAACTCTCTGAAGAATCTTATAACTCAAAACGAGGTTAATCACAGCCCGTGGAATACCTAGAAAAGCCTTGAAACTGAAATGACTTCAAATTTGCTTGAGGTAAAAGATCTGTCCGACAGATTTGTGAAAGAACTAATATCTTGCTTGTGTCAAAAACAGTTTTCTAACGAATTTGGGAAAGAAATATATTTATTTTCATTTGAAAGGGGGTATTTTGAAGTCAAGAACTGGCATCTGAA
The DNA here is from genome assembly GCA_036873755.1 of Hanleya hanleyi. NCBI lineage: Eukaryota > Metazoa > Mollusca > Polyplacophora > Lepidopleurida > Hanleyidae > Hanleya > Hanleya hanleyi. The sequence continues at coordinate 5,537 of JAVTVY010038280.1, read as the reverse complement.
GATCTGGTACCTAGGCTGGAGGGTGGTGTAAAATGGGCATTGCAAATGAGGATATCGGGGCGTGGAAAGTCCTAAAAAAGGCCTGTCATCATTGTTAGATCATATATTGTGAATCTGATCTAATAATATTTACAGATACTCCACGGTTTTGGGTGAGACGTCAGAATTCGTGGGCCGATTCAGCGGTCTCTCCCGAAAGCACCCATGGTTTATTGTACTGAATGTTTCTGAAATAATTGTAAAAAATAACCGTGCCTATTACCAAAATATGAGGGTTTGCAATCATATGACGCACGCCCAATAATACAAGAAGATGAACGACAACAACAACAGTCGGACAATCGAAAACTGTTGAAACCTGTAGAGGGGGTCAAAAGCCGCAAAACCACGCCAGGTCATTCATTCGTGCAAGATGGTTTCCTTTGGAACAAATGTTAGGAACAAAGTATATCCAAACTTTTGGACTCAACAGTGCAGAAATAATATCGGCTGAAGAGCTTATGGACTGGACTGCTGCGTGGCGTCCTCTGTTTCCAGTATATAGAGGAAAGCTTGCGAGACTGGAGAGAGAGAGAATTAATATAAGGTTTAACGTCGCGTTCATCAATATTTCTGCTATATTGCGACGATTGCGAGAATGGAATGCAGTATGACGTCCTCTGTACAGTGAATTTAGGGAATCCTGTGAACTGCTGTGTGGCGTCCGCTCTGCACAGTAGATAGAGGGATGCCTGTGGAACAGGAGTGCTGTGTGGCGTCCTCTCTGTACAGTAGGTAGGGGGATGCCTGTGGAACAGGAGTGCTGTGTGGTGTCCTCTCTGTACAGTAGATAGAGGGATGCCTGTGGAACAGGATTGCTGTGTGGCGTTCGCTCTGTACAGTAGATAGAGAGATGCCTGTGGAACAGGATTGTTGTGTGGCGTTCGCTCTGTAGAGTAGATAGAGAGATGCCTGTGGAACAGAATTGCTGTGTTGCGTCCGCTCTGTACAGTAGATAGAGGAATGCCTGTGGAACAGGATTGCTGTGTGGCGTCCGCTCTGTACAATAGATAGAGGGATGCCTGTGGAAGAGAATTGCTGTGTGGCGTCCTCTCTGTACAGTAGATAGAGGAATGCCTGTGGAACAGGAGTGCTGTGTGGCATCCTCTCTGTACAGTAGATAGAGGGATGCCTGTGAAACAGGAGTGCGGTGTGGCGTCCTCACTGTGCAGTGGATAGAGGGATGCCTGTGGAATAGGAGTGCTGTGTGGCGTCCTTTCTGTACAGTAGATAGAGTGATGCCTGTGGAACTGGAGTGCTGTGTGCCGTCCGTTCTGTACAGTAGATAGAGAGATGCCTGTGAAACTGGACTGCTGTGTGGTGTGTCCTCTGTACAGATAGAGGGATGCCTGCGGAACAGGAGTGATGTGTGGCGTCCTCTCTGTACAGTAGATAGAGGGATGCCTGTGGAACAGGAGTGCTGTGTGGCGTCCTCCCTGTACAGTAGATAGAGGGATGCCTGTGGAACAGGAGTGCTGTGGCGTCCGCTCTGTACAGTAGATCGAGCGAAACCTGTGGAACAGGATTGCTGTGTGGCGTCCGCTCTGTACAGTAGATAGAGTGATGCCTGTGGAACAGGAGTGCTGTGTGGCGTCCTCTCTGTACAGTAGATAGAGGGATGCCTGTGCAACAGGAGCGCTGTGTTGCGTCCGCTCTGTACAGTGAATAGAGCGATGCCTGTGGAACAGGAGTGCTGTGTGGCGTCCGCTCTGTACAGTAGATAGAGGGATGCCTGTGGAACAGGAGTGCTGTGTGTCGTTCTCTCCGTACAGTATATAGAGGGATGCCTGTGGAACAGGAGTGCTGTGTGCGTCCGCTCTGTACAGTAGATAGAGGGATGCCTGTGGAACAGGAGTGCTGTGTGTCGTTCTCCGTACAGTAGATGATAGAGGGATGCCTGTGGAACAGGAGTGCTGTGTGGCGTCCGCTCTGTACAGTAGATAGAGGGATGCCTGTGGAACAGGAGTGCTGTGTGGCGTCCTCTCTGTACAGTAGATAGAGGGATGCCTGTGCAACAGGAGTGCTGTGTTGCGTCCGCTCTGTACAGTGAATAGAGCGATGCCTGTGGAACAGGAGTGCTGTGTGGCGTCCGCTCTGTACAGTAGATAGAGGGATGCCTGTGGAACAGGAGTGCTGTGTGTCGTTCTCTCCGTACAGTAGATAGAGGGATGCCTGTGGAACAGGAGTGCTGTGTGGCGTCCGCTCTGTACAGTAGATAGAGGGATGCCTGTGGAACAGGAGTGCTGTGTGTCGTCCTCTCCGTACAGTAGATAGAGGGATGCCTGTGGAACAGGAGTGCTGTGTGTCGTTCTCTCCGTACAGTAGATAGAGGGATGCCTGTGGAACAGGAGTGCTGTGTGGCGTCCTCTCTATATTGCAGACAGAAGTGGAACTGGACTCTGTACTATAAATAGAAGAAGGCCTGCGTGAATGGACCGCTGTGTGGGGCATCTCAAACACCCTAGAACATCTGATTTTATATTATATCTGTTTGGTTCTTTCAGCTACACAGATATTTTACAAAATGTACCAGAAATGGAACCCACATAGAACAAAAAGCTTGATATTCTTCATTTCTCAGAAACAACCCAAAACTTCTGGGAGTGTATCTAGTATAGGTTTTTATCTTAAACGTCTATGGTTCTCTTAAGAATGAATTTGTATTGAAACTTTTGTGCAGTGCGAGATATATTCCAATTTTGAGTGCATCACGGGATATATTGAGTACATCACGGGATATATTCCAGGTTTGAGTACATCAAGGGATATATTCCACGTTTGAGTACATTACGGGATATATACCAGGTTTGAGTATATCACGGGATATATTCCAGCTTTGAGTACATCACAGGATATATACCAGGTTTGACTGCATCACGGGATATGTTCCAGATTTGAGTACATCACGGGATATATTCCAGGTTTGAGTGCATCACGGGATATATACCAGGTTTGAGTGCATCACGGGATATATTCCAGGTTTGAGTACATCACGGGATATATACCAGGGGTATGAGTACATCACGGGATATATTCCAGGTTTGAGTACATCACGGGATATATACCAGTTTGAGTGCATCACGCGATATATACCAGGTTTGAGTACATCACGGGATATATTCCAGGTTTGAGTACATCAAGGGATATATTCCAGGTTTGAGTACATCACGGGATATATACCAGGTTTGAGTGCATCACGGGATATGTTCCAGATTTGAGTACATCACGGGATATATTCCAGGTTTGAGTGCATCACGGGATATATACCAGGTTTGAGTGCATCACGGGATATATTCCAGGTTTGAGTACATCACGGGATATATACCAGGGGTATGAGTACATCACGGGATATATTCCAGGTTTGAGTACATCACGGGATATATACCAGTTTGAGTGCATCACGCGATATATACCAGGTTTGAGTACATCACGGGATATATTCCAGGTTTGAGTACATCAAGGGATATATTCCAGGTTTGAGTACATCACGGGATATATACCAGGTTTGAGTGCATCACGGGATATATTCCACGTTTGAGTACATCACGGGATATATTCCAGGTGTGAGTACATCACGGGATATATTCCAGGTTTGAGTGCATCACGGGATATATACCAGGTTTGAGTACATCACGGGATATATTCCAGGTTTGAGTACATCACGGGATATATTCCAGGTTTGAGTACATCACGGGATATATTTCAGGTTTGAGTACATCACGGGATATATTCCAGGTTTGAGTACATCACGGGATATATTCCAGGTTTGAGTACATCACGGGATATATTCCAGGTTTGAGTACATCTCGGGATATATTCCAGGTTTGAGTACATCACGGGATATATTCCATGTATGAGTACATCACGGGATATATACCAGGGGTATGAGTACATCACGGGATATATACCAGGTTTGAGTACATCACGGGATATATACCAGGTTTGAGTGCATCACGGGATATATATCAGGTTTGAGTACATCACGGGATATATTCCAGGTTTGAGTACATCACGGGATATATTCCAGGTTTGAGTACATCACGGGATATATTCCAGGTTTGAGTACATCATGGGATATATTCCAGGTTTGAGTACATCACGGGATATATACCAGGGTTGAGTGCATCACGGGATATATTCCAGGTTTGAGTACATCACGGGATATATTCCAGGTTTGAGTACATCACGGGATATATACCAGGTTTGAGTGCATCACGGGATATATTCCAGGTTGGAGTACATCACGGGATATATTCCAGGTTTGAGTACATCACGGGATATATACCAGGTTTGAGTGCATCACGGGATATATTCCAGGTTTGAGTACATCACGGGATATATTCCAGGTTTGAGTATATCACGGGATATATACCAGGTTTGAGAGCATCACGGGATATATTCCTTGTTTGAATACATCACGGGATATATTCCAGGTTTGAGTGCATCACGGGATATATTCCAGGTATGAGTACATCACGGGATATATTCCAGGTTTGAGTACATCGCGGGATATATACCAGGTTTGAGTGCATCACGGGATATATTCCATGTATGAGTACATCACGCGATATATACCAGGGGTATGAGTACATCACGGGATATATACCAGGTTTGAGTCCATGACGGGATATATTCCAGGTTTGAGTACATCACGGGATATATACCAGGTTTGAGTGCATCACGGGATATATTCTAGGTTTGAGTACATCACGGGATGTATTCCAGGTTTGAGTGCATCACGGGATATATTCCAGGTATGAGTACATCACGGGATATATTCCAGGTTCGAGTACATCACGGGATATATACCAGGATTGAGTACATCACGGGATATATTCCAGGTTTGAGTACATCACGGGATATATTCCAGGTTTGAGTACATCACGGGATATATTCCAGGTTTGAGTACATCACGGGATATATTCCCGGTTTGAGTACATCACGGGATATATACCAGGTATGAGTACATCACGGGATATATACCAGGTTTGAGTGCATCACGGGATATATTCCAAGTTTGAGTACATCACGGGATATATACCAGGTTTGAGTGCATCACGAGATATATTCCAGGTTTGAGTACATCACGGGATATATTCCAGGTTTGAGTACATCACGGGATATATACCAGGTTTGAGTACATCACGGGATATATTCCAGGTTTGAGTACATCACGGGATATATACCTGGTTTGAGTACATCACGGGATATATTCCAGGTATGAGTACATCACGGGATATATACCAGGGGTATGAGTAAATCACGGGATATATTCCATGTAGGAGTACATCACAGGATATATACCAGGGGTATGAGTACATCACGGGATATATTTCATGTATGAGTACATCACGAGATATATACCAGGGGTATGAGTACATCACGGGATATATTCCATGTATGAGTACATCACGGGATATATACCAGGGGTATGAGTACATCACGGGATATATACCAGGGGTATGAGTACATCACGGGATATATACCAGGGGTATGAG
>JAVTVY010038279.1:0-15895 GCA_036873755.1 Hanleya hanleyi | reverse complement strand
GAATATTTGAATGAAGAAATAAAAAAAAAATGACCAATTTTGACCCTCTAAGGGGATAGCTATCCTTAATTCCATCCGCTACCCTCGGGAGCTTGTCCCCACCCCTGATTTTCCAAGCTCCACCCTCTGTTTCCTGAACTATGCTTCGTCTGACCTCATACCTTGATATGTTCCGGGGTCTTACACCTTGCGACACTTATTCAATGCATTGCCCAACCCATACCCTCATATTTGAATTTCTAATTTTATATCTAAATATGTGCTATTAACCTACTATTAGGTATGAGATATAGTGTACATTGTATATAAACACACACACATGCTGAATCACCTAAACTATATTCCTTTACCCAACCTGTTTGTCTTGAATTTCATGTCACCATTTTCTTCAATCTTGCTATCGAATCATCCTACATGTATGTATTCCACATCATATGATTTACACTAAAGCTTTGCACATAACATACTTGTGTCCACACATTTTACAATATTTATTAATCCGAGTTGTAATCAGTTAGTGATGTCCCAGTGTCTACCAGTGCACCATTATTATATGGCATTACATGTGTATGATTGGAAACATTTGTCATTATATTCCTTTCTTTGCATACAATGTGAGGGTTTACCACAACGCTGGTACCCCATTCCATACTGTGAATGATACTCCAACTTTTACATTGTTAATAACTTTGTCAGCAAAGGGATTTTTAGTTCACATATGGCGCAAAGTTACTTTAAAGGAGTACTTACCTTATTTTTAAGTTTGACTGTATTTATCAGCAATTGTATTCGAAAACTTATTATATAGAAGTTACGTTGAAAGAATGCGAAATAAAAGAAATATTGAATATTTTGTTGCTCGCCACAGCGTGCACTGGGCGCCACCATTGTACCACTGCGTGACGTTTTTAGATGAGCGAAAGTGAATGTATACTCATCTAAAAACGTCACAACGTCATGGAGATTTAAGGTCGATCGTGTTGGTCATGCCGACAATTCGCACAAGAAGGAACCTAGAAAATCATGAAAATGTTTAACAATTTAGAAGCATCGTCGTTCAACTCAAATCCCTAACAGCTAGACGCTCTTTTAGTTCATACGCTCAGCTTCAAATTTTGACCAAAGTGAATCGGGCAAGTCTCAGTTGAAAAACCTGCAGAAGAAATTCTTCAATTGGCGGATATAACCTAAACCACATTTCCTTTTAGGGATTACCCCTGTGGGATTTGCCGCGCCAGTTTTTTCCTTGAACTAAAACTCGGTCCCAGAGTAAATCAAGCGTTGATCAAGCGTTAGCCGTGGCGTTGTCCTGAATGCTGACGTCATCAGTCACGTCATCCTACAGGCAACATGGCGGCGCCCACGTCGACTTAAAAGCAGAAACATGACTTCACAAATTGTAACAAAAATAATAGTTTATCGCCCTCAACGACCGTGAAATAGTAAGTTATATTTCTTTAACAGTCTAACCTTTGTAATAAGAACCTATATAAAATAAAGTAAGTATTCCTTAAAAGAACATGCTCCAAAGTGCTTACCAATTGTTCCTATAACTATACATGTACATATTCATCAGATATGCAAAATGAAAAATTTAATCTGTATTTAGAATTTTATAATGTAATTTCTCTTTCAATCCAATCTCAACATCACTGACCTGGAAATCCTATTTTTAGCTCGCCGTATACGAAGTAGGCGAGGTATTGGGAGAGAGAGGGGAAAAGTGTTGGTGTCTGTGTCGGTGTCGGTGTTGGTGTCCGGTTAGACTTTTATGTTTAGGCTGGACTTAGAAAGTTTTCTGGGTTAATCTTTTCTGTTTAGGCTGGACTTAGAATAATTTTGACTTCTTATTAGGCATGAGATGCAGTGTACATTGTATACACAGTCATACATACCAAATCACATACAGTATATTCCTTTATAGTATTTACTAATAGTTTTTGACATTATTTTATTTCAGAAGTACAATATCGAAATAACTGGCGGGGGAATCCCGCAGTACCGAACCCCTGTTAGTTTTTAATTTCGTGTCGCCTTAAATGAAGGACGCCATTTCCTAAAATTTTATCAAATTCTCGTTGACCCTGAAGCTTTTGTACAACCATATCTGTGTCCACACATTTAACTTACTATATTAAGTAAAAGTGAGTTTGAATCAGTTTGTGAGCTCAGTCTTTACCCGTGCACATTATTATGGAGCATTACAGTATGATTGGACACAGTTGTCATTGCGTTCTTTTATTTGCATACAAATGTGAAGGTTTACCACAGTGCAAGTGTCCCATTGCCTGTTGGAAATGATAGATTTAGTCCTACTATTGCACTGTTATTAGCTTTGTTTGTTCACATATCATCACACAAAGTTACACCAAGAACGTGCTCAAAATTGCACACCTATTGTTCCTAACTACATGTATACATGAACATGTATTCATCAGATCTATGCAATGGGATGTGTAGGCTTACTTTTGGAAAAAATGTAATCTTTATTGGTAGTTATATAACATAGTTCCTCCTTCAATCCAACCTCAATATCACTAAATATAGAAATCATATTTCTTAATAAATTTATTATTTTAAATGATGTGCATTGCCAATGATGTGCAACCTCAAATGATGTGCCATCCTTAAGGGCTCGATCTTTTTGCGAAGCTGCATATATCTCTTATATGTGATACTAACCTATTAGGTAGGAGATGCAGTGTACATTGTAGGTTTATACTTGGTGTAAGAATTACACACAAGACAGAGCCTACAATAGCCTGTCTGAGCTCAACAATGCGTCTAGACGTGACCCTTTTCAGCTGCACAAAAGCCTCAACAAAAGCCTCAACAATGCGTTCTTACACCGACCTGTTACATATACACAAACACGTCAAATCAACTACAATATATTCCTTTATAGTAATTACGGTACTAATAGTTTAATGACATTATTTCATTTCAGAAGTACAATATTAAATATTAACCCCTGGTGGTTTGGAATTTTGTGTCGCCTTTAATGAAGAACACCATTTCCTTCAATTTTGGTATCGAATCCCATTCCTCATCATTATTTAACCTCAAGCTTTTGCACGAACCATATTTGTCCAGGCATTTCACACCCACATCTCAGACAAAATTTCAATTGTACATGTATTCATAATGACATGTATAAGCTTACTTTTGGAAAAAAGGTAATCTTTATTTCAAGTTTTATAATATAGTTCATGTTTCAATCCAACTTCAGCATCACTGACGAAGAAGTCAAATTTTTATTGCAATATGTATTGTCATTGCCAGTGATGTGCAACCTGAAGGGCTCGATCTTTATGTGAAGCTGCATGTTATTGAATACCCAAAAGGCGAGCTGCCGGGTTACACATAACCCTTGTTATAATAAATGTATAATAATAATAATAATATGTTCTTTATTTTCAGAGGGTGACACAATCAGTTTACATAAACTGTTCTCCCTTGAGGCCCTCAAATAATAAAAGTGAAATACATATCATTAAAGCATGACATTATACAAGAAATTTAGCTGAACATATTTACAAATGTACATAGTTGTCTCCTGAAAGAGTTCACTGACTTGGCTTCCTTTATGGACTGGGGAAGGCTATTCCAAATTATTGGGCCAGAGTATCTCAAACTTCAATGGAAGTATTCAGTTCTGCATTTTGGGATATACATTTTGTTTGTGGTGGTTGATCTTAGAGTTCGCTTTGTGACTTCTGCAGTGTTCAGAAATAATTTAGAGATAGTAGAGTTTGACATGCAATTGAGACTTATATAGATCAAGATGATTTTTTTGTGTAAAGATTCTTTCAAAAATGGTCATCCAGTTTACTTGTTTGAAGAGGGGGCAGAGAATGGGCGGTGGAGTCTGTGTTACCGTCGCTTGGACGAGCCAGTCCCTAATAAAATAAGAGAAAAAACTAAAACAATCGTGTTGGTTCACACAGGTGTGTATTGCCAAATGAAACGGAAGTCTTGTCATGTTCAATACATGAAACAATAACCTTGCACAAAGTACATGGGTTTTCTATAATACTTGTGAATAAAGCATACAATTCCTAAAGAATTGGCATTTAGTTATATGGATTTACTGCAATAATGTGACTAAAACATACAATTCCTAAAGAATTGGCATTTAGTTCATATGGATTTACTGCAATAATGTGACTAAAACATTTAATTCCTAAAGAATTTGTATTTAGTTTTTATTAATGCGGCCATATATTTCAATGTGACAAATACTCATCTTGCTTACAGAACAAGAAAAGATAACTGTACTCAGAGATATGGAAGCATAAACTCACAGGCATGAAAACGAGTGCAGGGCTCATAGATATGGAAATAAAATAAATAAATAATATCTGCAGTCTTATGTGGATGAACAATGTTACCGAATATTTCCAAGCTATACGGGCAAATAAGATAGTTTTATAACGAGCGCTCAATATGTTTGTACTGAAATGAGAGCGCGAACTCTGTACCTCAACTAGGCCTATGTAAACAACAATTCGAAACTGCAACAATAACTGAAATATTTAACCGATCTTTAGGTTACATTTTCTACTGGACAATAGTTGAATGTTTACTCAAAATTATGGAACATTTCTATCATAATCGGAACATGAGACTAGACACGTATGCCTCACAGAGCATATCCTACACATAATGTGTTCATTCCATGTGTTTGAGTGCGCACTTTCAACGTTACGCCCGACTGGCACATAAAACTACAATTATTCCTGACAGAACTTTACGTTAATTGACTCATAACAATTTCCTTGACATATTTACTACAAAATCTATGCAATGTCGGGGTCACTTACCTAATAAAATAAGAGAAAAGAACTTAAACAATCGTGTTGGTTCACACAGGTCTGTATTGCCAAATGAAACGGAAGTCTGTGTTTCCGTGACGTCACAATCAAAGACCTGTCAGACCAAGGGCAACAACTCGGTATCTGGTATAGCGTGGATTACCTCCCATACACCAGCATACACGCATAGAACCAATATATCTAAACAATAACATTGTACATCTGCATTTATTATAATTCTGGCAGCACATTTTTGAAGCCTGGGAACTCTTTCAAGAGACATTTCAGGAGCATTTCCCCAGACAGTGATACAATAATCTATATGCCGCTGTACATAGGAACAATAAAACATCTTTAGCTTTCCTAGATAAAATATGCCTATTCCTATACAATAGGCCTATTAATGAAGAAATTTTCTTTGTGACCCCAGCATGGAACTTCCATGTTAGGGCACTATCTATATGGACACCAAGTAATTATGCCCCCCCTCTAATTAGAGGGGGGGGCATATAGCGATCGCTTTGTCCGTCCGTCTGTCCGTCCGTCTGTCGTGCCGCCCGTCCGTCCGTCTGTCCGTCCGAATATCTTGTCCACGCGATATCTCGGTTAATATTTGATGGACAGGATTGAAACTGTCATGGAATGTGACCAGCGCCTCGTAGTTGTGCATCGTAGAGTTTTTCCGAGTTCCGGTATAATTTTCAAGAGTTATGGCCCTTTTTCTGAAATCTCTGTGAATGGGACTTGTCCGGGCTGGATCTTGGCTAATATTGTATGGACAAGTACGAAATTTGCAAGATATGTGATCAGTGCCCCACAGTTGTGCAGCGGAAATTTTCTCCCCATTTCGCTTATATTTTCAAGAGTTATGACCCTTTGTTCCTGAAATTTCCGTGAAATGGGACTTGTCCGGGCTGGATCTTGGTTAATATTGTATGGACAATTTTGTAATTTGCAGGATATGTGGTCATGCAGTGCCCTATAGTTGTGCAGTGTGAAGTTTCTTCACGTTTTGCATATATTTTCAAGAGTTATGGCCCTTTGTTCTTCAAGTCTTTGTGAATTGGAACTTGTCCGGGCTGGATCTCGGTTAATATTCTATGGACATGCAGTATGGAATTTGCAGGATATGTGGTCAGTGCCCTGTAGTTGTGCAGCGTGAAGTTTCACGTATATTTATGGCGTATATTTATGGCGTTATGGCCCTTTGTTCTTGAAATCTTTATGAATTGGGACTTGTCTGGGCTGGATCGCGGTTAATTTTGTATGGACAAGTATGGAATTTGCACGATATGTGGTCAGTATTTGTGCAGCGTTAAGTTTCTCTGCTTTCGGTTATATTTTCAAGAGTTATGGCCCTTCGTTCATCAAACCTAAGTGAATGGGATATATTTATTTTGTTCAGGCTGGATCTCAGTCCATAACCAATTTGGACTGGGAAAATAGCTATAAAATTGTTATTCTACATTTCAAAGCAGACGACATAGGTCCTGAAGTATGAAATTGCCCCAAAAAGAGTGAATTGAGTGCGAAATTCAAAGTTCGCTGATCGCTTCATAATTTCACCACAATATATTCCCAAGGAATGTAGGTCTCATAACCAGGTCACATTTTCGGATTTGGCGAAAGCCCTGGCGACCATCTTGCATCAAAACATTGTATTATTACTTGTTGGTCGATACTTGGAATATGTATTATGCGAGGCATGCCGAAAAAAATGACAAACAGAATTTTTATAATTATCTAAATTAGGCCTCCACCGACCAATACAGAACAGAACAATGGCGGGGCAGTGTCGGATTAAAGCGGGGGCATACAATTGAGCAATCTCTGATTGCTTCCTTGCTGTGTTTAACTTCATCATCAACATTCTTGATAGGTTGTTGGTCTAGAAATATGTTAAGTGTTGCATCCATCTGACTCCGTTTCTGAGAACTGGCAATAAGCATGGACAATGTTTTCTCAGGGTGTATAATCATTCTATTATTTACACACCACTTGCGAGTCCTTTCAAGGTTGTTATTTAAAGCTATTTGTACTTCCTGAACAGTTTTACCAGATCTACTCAGTGTGGTATCATCGGCAAACATTTCAATGGCTGTGGCAGAATCTTCATTGTCTATCAGTAGGTCATTTACATAACTAATGAACCAAGAATAGACTCCTGTGGTACACCTGCTGATATTTCGTTTGGGTGTATTGTCGTGTTCCTAATTTCTACTGTTTGTTGTCTATTATGTAGTTAGGATACCATCCAGTTATATGCCGATTGACTTAAGTGGTAACATTTTAGTTTTTGAAGAAGGATTTTGTGGTCTACAAGATCAAAGGCCTTCTTAAAATCTACATAAATTGCATCAACTATTTCCTGATCATCTATTGCCTTAAGCCACTGTCCTTTGAGTTTGGTGAGGGTTGTTTGTGTTGAGTGTTGAAGCCTGAAGCGTGATTGTCCATTATGCAGTAGATTGTATGATGTACAGTGTAACCTCTCTTATAACACTGCTATTGGGGGACCAAGTGTGAACCACCTTGTAGATTTTCAGCCTGATTAAAGGGAGAAAATGATATAACTGTATTGATTTGGAGGACATCATAGCTCCCACCTTGTATGAGAATCAGTGCTATAGCGAGGTAGTTGCCTAAAAGTGAGGCTATACTGTATTGTCATTTCAAATAATGTGTATTTCGAATGATGTGCAACCTCAAATGATGTGTAACCCTAAAGGGCTTGATATTTTTGCGAAGCTGTATGTTTAAATATGCATGCATGAAGATGGTGTGATCAATGCTTCTCAACATCCAATCTCACAACCTTGCCTTTGAAATCCATTGTCAACTTATCGGAGATATTCAGTGGAATGTATGATGCTTCATTGATTTTTACTCCTCAGCCCTACGGGCTCAGGAGTATTGTTGTGGCCCCAGCAGTGTGTCTGTCCGTCTGTCCGAGCCGTATCGCGAAAACTATTGCGAGGAAGTTATGAACTTACAGGTTATGATCCTTTTATTTTTTACTTGTGCTTTTGAAACTTTCAGGTCTAACCGGTCATTAATTATTTTTTTACATTTTTTTTAATTTTTCTACCATTTTCCAGTCTTCTAAAAAGGGATCTCCAAGTATGCATACATTAGGCCTACTTTCATACTGATTTACATACTCTTCCTACAATGTAGCATGTAGCCTATCAGAGCTCCATAGTAAAGTTGTATGTTTGCCATTGGTTCATTCGGTGTAGTGCAGGACTCATTTGCATATTCAGTAGTCTGGTAATTTGCCAGTGACTCATTCATATGGAATGTATGAACACATTACTTAGATCTAATGTAGATCCAGCAGTTTTGCTTCTTTGGAGCTTCTTACTATTAAAGTGACAGTCAACACCCACATTTTAAAACCAGCAACATGGTATTAAGTCCTGATGTCTGATTTATTTGTGCATTTGGCTAGAAAGTGTTACACCAAACACTGGCAAGGACTCAATGAACCACTCCCCTTCACAGCTGGGCTTAAATTAACCCTTTCGCCGATTATTTCCCCTGACAAAAGTGAGCTGCTGACGATCAATTCCGTGAGAACTGTTTAAAATGTGAAAATGTTGTCTTTGGAATGCTAGAAATTTCGTTTGTTTCCGAGATTTTCAGAAAAACATAAGAAACCTATCTCCACAATACACACTCCAGTGTTATTTGCTCTAGTTTTATAGCAAGATAAATAAAATAGCATACAAAATTAGGTTTTACTGCGAGAGAATGCGCTTTTCCCCGGCTTTCTCGACTTAAAAACGTCAAAATCCAACGGAGAAATCGTCTTTTTTCGACCGCATTTGACAGCGTTTTTCTCGAGTTTTACTCTGCCAATCTTCATGTTTGACCTCATTGGAAAGCGTAACCTTTCACCTTTCTACTCAGGAAATAACCTGGAATGGATGGCAAAATAAAACGGAGGATACGATTGGATTGTAAAATGATGTCATTCCATCATTCCCGCCACTGTCTACGCTCGTCTCAAATCTGTTGGCTGATAGAGGTCACGTGGGCAAAATGACGCATACCGATTGGCTCGTCGGCCGGCAGGGGAATCCATCTTGAATAAAATGGATTTTTGCTTGACACACGTTGTGGATCAAGACTCGTAAAACATATGGAAATAAACTTCGTCGATCGTCGTTGGCAGTTTTAATCGTCTGGGGAATATTCACCACACTTTAGCAGTCGTGTAAGTTCAAAAATACAGGAGTTAGGAAGAGGTTTTCAATGATTTTTCCCATTTCTGAGGCTTGCTGCCGATAGGCCCGTCACACGGTATCATGGTATGTGAGGAAAAATGCATTTTTCGCTCCGATTTTTTTTCCGTTCAACATCTAATTTTACTTTAATTCTTTTGCAAACAAACAAACAACTTCGAGAATCAAATTGATCAAGGTTTTGGCTTTCCAGAAGTATACAGTGTTTGATAGATTTCTGTTAAAACGGATGCAAGAAAATACAAGTGCTGTACCCATCGTGATGGCGAACAGGTTTAAAGCTAACCTGGTCTATACCGGGGATGGTCGTACGGGTGGCACTCTCGTTATCCCCGTGTGCCGGGTTTAATCGGTGAAAGGATTTTGACCCGTATTGAACTATATGATCCTGACATTATTTGTATTACTGTAGCTCAACCCAACAATCTACAAATTTTGTTAACTCCTTCAAAAATATGTGGTAGCCGGAAGCGGAAGGAAGTAAGTTCACGCTGGAGGAGCTTATAAGTCTATGACTTAGTGCTCAAATCAGAGGTATTCAGGTATACTGCATAGGGCATATATATTTGGCAGTCATAACAAAAAGCAGTAACTTTTTTTGTCATTAACTACGAGGAATACCTGATTCATAAATTTTTATTTTTTGGAACTATTGTCTCACAGGGGCTTGTTGATGGTCAGTTATTGTCCCCCGCCACGTAAGTGGGAGGGGGACTTGGAAATGCTACCCGTCTGTCTGTCCTTCTGTCCGTCCGTCCCAACCATGTTGTGAATGCGATATCTCGAGAACAATTCAACTCCTCAACTTCAAACTTGGGGGGTGACTTCACAACAGTGAGAAGATGGCTGGGATTGTTTTTCACCTAGCCCGAAAACACACTGCTAAGGAGTCTATTTTTTTTTTTTTTGGTTGTTGTTGCTGACCCCTTTAGCCCGAATCACATATACAGACCGAAAAGGAAAAAAATAAATAAGACGTCAGTCGCTCGAGATCTTTAACTGCACACGGCGTGGGGAATTGAGACAGACGCACAAAAAGCATTTTATCGAATAAATAATATGATTTGGCATCTCCACCACTATGATAACCACCTAATGACTCCTTTAATTAGATGGAATCTGCCATCAAACACGGATTTTGTCATTTTGTCGTTGGGTTTCTTTCGCCATAGTTTACAGGGACATGCGCAGAATGGGGTTGGTCTTCTGACTCACGTCATCAAGAACCAGTAGCGACGTGTGTTTATTCACGTGACCAGGAAGGTCACGAGATCAAGGTCATATTCTCACAAGATGTCAGAAAGGCGCGAAAACGTTAAAATCAATGGAAGTTTTTTCTCACACATATGATCACATTTTGTCAGCATCAAAACAGTCATGAGAGATGGTACATGGTTAAAGAAGCTCAGCTAGGTCGGTCAAACTGTTAAAACTGTATCAAATTGGAATATTTTTTCTCTCCCGTTTCGTTATTTTCGTCAGCGAAAAGCCGCTTTTCGCGCATAAATTTTTATCGCCAAAATTTAACCTAGGCGTGATCTGGGCTGTGATAGGAATGCCACGTCCCCTTACCCTAAATTTACCTATCACAGCCAGAGTTTCTGGGTTAGTTTTTCACCAAACTGCATTCTTAGATTTCAACCATCCCAAGAATGTTGTGAACGCGATATCTCGAGAACAGTTCAACCGATTGACTTCAAACTTGGGGGGTGACTTCACATCAGTGAGAACATGGCTGAAATTGTTTTTCACCAAACTGCGTTATCCAAGATGGCCGCCATCGGCCATCTTAGATTCCATCCATCTACAAAATGTTATGAACACGATATCGAGAACATGCAATTCAACCGATCGACTTCAAATCTGGGGAGTGACTTCACATCAATAAGAAGATGACTGGAATTGATTTTCACCAAACTGCGTTAACCAAGATGGCCGCCGTTCAGCCATCTTAGATTCCATCCATCTCCAAAATGTTATGAACACGATATCTCGAGAACTATTCAACCGATCGACTTCAAATCTGGAGAGTGACTTCACATCAATAAGAAAATGACTGGAATTGTTTTTTACCAAACTGCGTTAACCAAGATGGCCACTGTCGACTATATTGTTAACGAGATATCTCAAGAACAATTCAACCGATCTACTTCAAACTTGGGATCTTAGATTCCATCCATCCCCAAAATGTTGTGAACACGATATCTCGAGAACAATTCAACCGATCGACTTCAAATTTGGGGGGTGACTTCACATCAATAAGAAGATGACTGGAATTGATTTTCACCAAACTGCGTTAACCAAGATGGCCGCCGTCAGCCATCTTAGATTCCATCCATCTCCAAAATCTTATGAACACGATATCTCGAGAACAATTCAACCGATCGACTTCAAATCTGGAGAGTGACTTCACATCAATAAGAAGATGACTGGAATTGTTTTTCATCAAACTGCGTTATCCAAGATGGCCACTATCAGCCATCTTAGATTCCATCCATCCCAACTATGTTGTGATATCTCGAGAACAATTCAGCTGATCAACTTCAGATATGGAGCTACCCATCCGTTCTTCCATCCCTCAGAACGTCCTTCCGTCCCTCAGAACGTCCTTCCGTCCCTCATACCGTCCTTCCATCCCAACCATCTTGTGAATGCGATATTTCATGTTTTGGGGGTTTTTTTTCTCAAAGCAGAATGACGTTGGGCTTGCAATGTTGTACCATTGTGACTATGCGCTATGAAAATAACATGTAACATGCGAGGTATTGGAGATTTTTGGATTCTGAATAAATTTTCTTGAAATTCCAGAATAAAAATGCACTGTGAAGAATTTCAATGCTTTGAGATAAACTGGTTCCGATATTTTGTTGAAAATCCCATCCCATCGTAATGTGAGACAGTGAACTGACTGACCAATAAAATAAAAAAATAACTTTCCACCGACTGAACTGTTCTCACTGACCACGGACTGTTACCCCAAACAAACAACTTTTTAATTTAGGTCCCATGTGTTGCAAGGGTATGTTGACATACCTACACCCTCAAGGCCACTGTCAAACTGACACAATAACCTGTTGGCCTTGGTGCCCCTTGTCGTGCTCATCAATAAAGTCCAACCTGGCATTGAAATAGCTGCCCTATCGATACCCC
Source organism: Hanleya hanleyi (assembly GCA_036873755.1). Lineage (NCBI taxonomy): Eukaryota > Metazoa > Mollusca > Polyplacophora > Lepidopleurida > Hanleyidae > Hanleya > Hanleya hanleyi. Next base: position 3,684 of record JAVTVY010038279.1, on the reverse strand, counting down.
AAAATTACTGAATTGCTTTAATTTGATTATGTAAATTTATAACCCTTGTCTGGAAGTACATTTACCAGCACTGATCGCACTGACAGATCCTGCATCACGGCCAAAAACCGTCACACGCATACAATGTGCACTTAGATAATTTGGGCCGAACTTCAGTGCAATAACTTCACTACTGTACATCTCCATACATCAGTGCAACAACTTACTGCTGTAATGTACATCTTTATACATCAATGCAACAACTTTTGTAATGTCCATGTCCATACATCAGTGCAACAACTTAATGCTGTAATGAACATCTTCATACATCAATGAGACAACTGCTGTAATATACATCTCCATACATGTACATCAATGCTGCTTCAAAGATTTCTTCTTTGAAATAGCAGGAACACAACTGGGCTGGGTGGTGCTTAGTTGGTTCGTCGTGATATAGCTGAAATATTGTTGAAAGCGAAGTTAAATTTGATTAACTCACTCACCCACTCCATACATCAATGCGACAACTTCTGTAATGTACATCTCCATACATCAATGCGAAAACTTACTGCTGTACTATACATCTCCATACATCAGTGCTATAACTTACTACTGTAATATACATCTCCATACATCGACGTGACAACTTCTGTGATGTACATCTCCCTACATCAGTGCAATAACTTACTGCTGTAATATACATCTCTAAACATCAGTGCGATAACTTCTGTAGTGTACATCTCCATACACCAGTGATAACTTAATGCTGTAATATACATCTTTATATACCCCTGTACATAGTAGGAGGTATACTGGATTCCGATTGTCCGTCCGTCATTGTGTCAGTGTATCCATTCGTTCATCTGTTTGAGTTGTGGCTTGGGTTTGCATTTCGCTATGCATCCAAACTTCTACACCCATAAAAACATCTTGGTCTAGACTGTTCCGAGGCTGAGGAGTTGTAGCACCTCTGGTGCCTCATGTTTGTTCAGGCAATCACATCAATTTTCAGTTAAGCTTACGTCATCACATTGGAAATTATTTTCATCTAACCTTCATCTGCTAAAAAATTGACAATCGGCAATTTGAAGGACCACTTGACGACCATCTTTCACAAAATTTTCAAAGATCCTCCTGTCCGAAATCCCATAACCGATCAACTTGGAACTTGGCATTAAGTCATGATCGATTAATCTGGATTTCTCAAACCTCCTCATGGAAAGTTGATCTGCAAAGCAGTATGTCCATGCCCTTTGCTTGCCATCGAAATGTAAGCAAACAGGTTAGGGCGAATCCGTTTTCTAAAATTGAGGTAAAAAAGGGGGTATTGTCATCATCAGCGTCATCTGTCTGTCCATCTATCTTGTGGACACGATGTCTCAAGAAAGATTATGGCCAGGCATTGTAAATTCATACTACATATGTATCTGGTGAAGCATCAGAAGCAATTAACCATGAACTATTTTGTCAATGTCAAATTCTAGTATTTGCTATATTTTTTTGAAGGATTTAAGATCAGCTCCAAATTCATATTACATATGCAACTGGTGATTGACTAGAATCCTATCTCAGTGGACTCACCTTGACCTTTTTGTCAAGGTCATATACTGTTATAACATGAAGAAATATTGCTAGGCTTTCCAAATTAGTACTACATGTATGTATACATCTGGGAATGGTCCAGATGCTGAAGATTATTGACCTTGACCTATTTTATGCAGGTCAGATTCTGTTCAGTACAATATTTCATGAAAGATAATATCTACATTGATTGTCCAAATTTATACCACATGCCTGAACCTGAAGTCTATTTAATATCACTAACTTTGACCTATTTTCTAAAGGTCAAATTCTATATGTTAAGTCTAAGATTTCCAAATTCATGTTCCATATGCAATTAAGTTAGAATAGACCAGAAAACGGTTGAAGATGACTGACCTTGGTGTATATTTCCAAGATACATAGAAGAGATAAGAGATAAGAATCTGGTCATACTCTACCAGAATCTCAGCGCAAAATTGTTCCCATCAATTAAGGCCTTGGTAAAAGCTGGCCTGGCTCAACTTCTGTGAATTTCTAATATGAGAGAACTATACGGTGAACCCTACTAGATCACATTTTTGTTACCTACATGATGTTGTCAAAGTTCTAAAATTAAGAAATAATGTTTTCGTAGGCATGCTCAATGGTTATTTTACGCACAGTTAGTTTGAGAAAGTTTATATTTTAGGGCAAGGGCGAAGCCCGCACCCTAAAATTTATAAACTTTCCCAAACTGACTGTGGCTTAAAAATAATCATTGAGCGCGCCTATGCAAACATTATTATTACACAACTCCAATTGATTATCAACAAAGATTATAATGCAAGGTTGAAATAGTATGGTAAACTTTGACATCCTTTCTCCCCTGTCAGCTGTTGGGAAATTACGTGGATATATGCCTTTGTGTCACTTTGTTAATCAATTTCAAAAATTTCAAATCAAAACTTGAGAAAGAAATTTCATCTTGTAATTTATGTTTGTTTTATTCGATTGTTACTTGTATGAAAGCAGATGTCCCTTTCCTCACAAGACTTGTGAAATGGAATCTACAAATGAACAACTGCACAACTAATGACACATGTACATTTCACATAACCATGCTAAACCATGTAATAAATGCACTGTTAACTCAATGTTATTGACACAAGTGTTATAGAATACATCTTATGCAATGCATGATTGCTGAGTGTAGACATTAACTGATAGCCGAGGGGTATTGGAACCTATTGGTCTATTTTTGCTCAATAAATCAGTTCATATAATGAATTCAGCAAAATCCTCTTGGCCGAGGCACACACAGTCGTATATATCCCCATGAAATGAAAGTAAAAAAAAATAAATTATTATCTAGTTCATTTGCATAATAATGGGCCAGATATTTGTCACGCTATTGAAACAACATTGACTGGTTCTTCAAATAGCAAATTAATTTTAGGACATGGAACAATAGATAGATTAATGCTCCTGAAAGTTTGGAGAATTGGTTAAGAAGAATGACAAGTTAACATGCAAGAACAACCTCTTTTACCTCCATTCTGGAGAGTGGGATCTTCCTAACCTCGTATATGATGATCGATCTTCTCTTTATTTCGGTTTTATCTTTGCAACAAATGCAAGTAAATGTATGCAGCTTTCACTTCCATAATACTGATTAAGTGAATTATAATGAAAGATTCAGTTATTGTTGTTTGGGATAATATCTCTACAATGAATTTAGGTACAGGTGTGGAACTTGCATCAATAAACTCATATTGGGTATATGTTGATTCCAATTGGGGATACAGACAGAACCCCTGCAAGTTTAGACAAAAGCCCCACTGACGAAATCCCACAGACAAAACCCTCACCAGACAAAATTGATCTTTATAGGAAAAACAATTATTTTGTAATGCAAGAATAAGATGACTGATGTTTTGCTAAATATGTTTAAAACAAGTACCAGTAAGAAGAGACGTGTAAAATATAGTTCTGTCATCCTTTGGACTTTAATTTGTTTGATTTTATGTTTGTTGTTTATACAGATGTTCATGAACTTTCTTTGAGAAACTGCTGGATTTGACAGTGTATTAAACATGTTGGAGAAATTGTTCTGCTGGTATTTGTTGTAATATTGGTTCATTATTGTGTATTTTCAGATCATTTGAAGCTCAGTGTAGAACATCT